>CAWUHX010000012.1:0-68614 GCA_963922205.1 Romanomermis culicivorax | reverse complement strand
ATAAAAAAAAGGAAAAAAAATTTTCAGCACGTGAAAAAAATCAGAAAAACAAAAATTAAATATTTGGAAAAGAAGAAAAGTTTAATGAAATTTAAAAAAAACAAAAAAACAAATAAACTTGAATACTTACAAAAAAAATTGATCCCCAAGTCGTCAACCCTGCTTAATGTTTAGCTTTTTTGCATACATTTGCTTATGGTAGTACTTGCTGTTAGGTCTGGCTACGCATTCATTTGCCAAAATTGGTTACACTATAATCCGTCTTTTATGAAACAGTAGCCAATTACGAAATTAAAAAAGTTCTGCATTCTAAATATTCACGCACATATTTCACTTGTGACGATGCGCAAAAGGTGCCACCGTGCATTTTCCTCTGAACCCGTAGATGTTGCTCATCCAAGTCACCGGCCCAGACCTGAATTTTTGTGTGGGGCATTGTTGCAGTCGCAGCGCGCGATGCAAGACTATGCTGCCGGTGGCTGAGGGCTCGGCGTAACTAGATTGGCCAGAAACCGGCTAAGGTTGGCCGGTTTTCGATGCGATGATCGGTTTTTGGCCGGCTTTATGTCTTGACTAGTATTTTTTATGACAGGGTCGATTTTGGCCGGTTTGTAATAGAGATTTTAAAATCCTGAAAGTGCAATCTGATGCATTTTGGAAGGTGAAAACCCCAAAATTTTCCGGTGCTCTCGCCGGTAATAATTATTCTGATCATTGCTTGCTATAATCCAGCTCAAGAGCGACCGTCAGTATGTCTACTTTACTTACTAGCTAGTTGCATAGTTGTTACCCAAACTGATGTTACACGGCACACCATCGGTTTGAGGCAGTGACAGATATTGCTGATTGAATAATCAAAATTTTTGGTTCGTTAGCAGGTTGAAAACATCCGTACATTGTTAAAGCACTGACATCATTACACCAGAAAAATGTATGTCAGCCGTCGAATTTGTATGCAATTTAGGTTTTCTGCGCTTTGATTTTTTGTTTCTGTAACTATGAATTTTGATAAATTCTTATCATAATCTGACGCAATAATCGAAAATTTTTGTTTTTTTCTCCATTCTTGATAAATTATTGACTTCAGAAGCATGAATGAGTTCAGAAAAACTCAAAAATGCATAAATGAAGGACATTTTGTGCGAAAAAACTGATTTGTATCTGATTTTTGAATTTTTCATTGTTTTTTTATTTTTCTCTCTTTTTTAATCTGTATTAGAAATAAAATAATTCCACTTCTTAGGTTGATTTTTATTCTATGTGGACATCTACTAAACGTAAATCTGGTGAACATTGCTTTGTAAAATCGTGGCTATATTTTTTACATAATGTATATTCCTCATATCTACATCGCAATGTTGTCGTGATATTGTCGTAATCTTTTGTACAGTGTGCTCTAAATCTTGCAGTTTAGTGCAAAGCAAAAAGAAGCGGGATGAACTATAAGTTGGTGCGTAAAAGTTGGTGGGTAGCAAAGGGATGCAAGAGGTGGACGAAGTTTTGTGCAATAAAAACATTCACAAAATTATTTTAAAAAGTCAAATCATCTGAATTTTATAATGATTTCGTGATAAATTTTCAATTGTCAAAAAACTTTTTAAATTAGGAATAGACCTAATGAGAATAATTATACAAATACGTAGTCAGGCCTGTAGCCAGGAATTTTTTTCGGAGGGGCGCACATTTTTTTGGAAGCCAATATCTCATTCAATTAACTGTAAAATTGGCATTTCTGACTTGACTTTTTCTTGAACTAAAAAGCAAAGATAGCTTTGCTTTCTTAACACTTGAAACATTTCTGGAGGGCCATGGCTCCCTCAACCACCTGCCTACAGGACTGCATATAGTTACCGTGTAATGTTCATTACAGGCCATTTAAATTACAAAATAAAAACTGTAACTATGAGTTGAACAATTGAATGAAAAAACAGCACGCTTCCATAAGATTACAAAATGTTTTTCATACAGTACTTTACTTTACAGTATGTAGAACTTGTTTTTTTCAAAACATAATATTTGTAAAAAATTGCATTGACCGGTTTTGGCCGGTTTTTAAGACATCTTTGGCCGGTTTTCATTTTCCAAAGCGAGCAACACTGGAGAAGCTACCACCCAGTGTGCGAGAACCCTTACATGGGGATGTTGTAACGAGGGCGTCACACTTCCCTAGAAGGAGAATGTGACGATGCGCAAAAGGTGCCATTGTGCATTTTCGTGTGAGCCCGTAGACTTGATGTTGCTTATCCAAGTCACCCGCCCAGATCTGGATTTTGGTAACGTGTGCCACTGCAGTCCCGACAGATGTTGCAGGGCTATGCCGTCGGTGGTGAAGAAGCTACCGCCCAGTGTGCGGGAACCGTTACATACTGAAGAATTTTTTTACTCAGAAATTTCCAAAGACAAGAGTTTTATCGACTTAATACGAAGGCCTGAAACCTGGCATCTCTTTGTTAACTGTAGTGACGATTTGTGGGACATCCAGTTATCTTAAAAATTTTTGCTTTTAAGGTTCAGTCTATCCCTCGCAAAGGTCGTCTCACTCCCAGGCGTACTTATTCTATATCACAAGAATCTAACGACGATGCCAGGAGCACATGTCGGGATAAAGTCCTCAATTGCCGGCCCATGTACGTTTCGCTTATAGCGTCTTTGACCTTATTCATATTTTCTTTGTCCTACCGTAACTCGGGCCAGCAGAAAGACATCCCGTCCAACATTTTCTCCTTATTCGCCATTTCAATTTTATGCCAAATAGTCACAGTATCCACGGTTATGGCTAACAACGAACATCGGTTTCTGAACAAACTGTGGATCTTCGGCCATGTTTGGATAGTCTTACCCAAATTTTGCGTAAATTAGGTTTCGAAAGCTTCGCTTTCTGGACTAATATCCATTTTTCGATTTTAGACGGCGCTTTAGTGTACGACTTGAACCTATTTTTCTCTGTGTTTCCTATTTTCCGCTCTCCTGTACCTATTGTACGTGGCCAGCAATTTTACAGCGATCGACTTTTACTACACGATTTGTCCTCATTTGCTGGGTTTCCTATGGTCCCTTTTGACTTTAACCTTATTCCAATTCACAGAATTCAATTCTCTGCAGAAAATAGACATAGCTCTAACTTTGAGCCTGGTTTGTTTGCTAATTTTACCCAAAACAGGGTTATTTATTTATCTGGCCATTTTAGTTTCGGATCATTGGCATTTTGTGGGATTATTGAAAATTCTATTCACAACTTTAATCATACTTTTACCAATGATATCTACTAAATTTTTCACGAAGTTGTTACGAAGTTTGAGCGTCAAATTTTCTAGTGGTGATGTTTCGGAACCGATCCAGCCGATTCAAAACAGACAAAATACGGCGACGACTGGAATCGGCACAATGTCGACCATTTTTTATGTTTTGATGATTTTAATTTTGATCTTCGGATTTTTCTATAAGATTGAACGGTCACATTTCGAAAATAATTCGATCCCGAAATTGAATTGGACTTTATTTGAACGTTACTGTTTAAGATTCGACGATTTCTCTCGGGAGAGTGTGAGTAGCTGGAAAATATTTTTTTTCATTCTTTATGTAGTTGATAAGAGAATACAGTTCATTCGAACCTGTGTTCAGCCAATATCATTTTATGTGGAAAACAGTTCGCGTAACTTCCCGAAAATTGCCACATTCGTGGGTCAGATCAGTTCATTTTAATAAACAGTTCACTAGCAACTGCGAATTGCACTTCTAAAAAGTTATGAATTTTACTTCAAACTTCAAATAACCGAATTGGAATTTCATAAATACCGAAAGGTCTTCTAGACCGTGTCATTTATATAGATCTTCATTCACAATGAGATGACGAATTCATTTGGCATGGAAGTGAGTTCAGTGGCTAAAATGATGTTACTTGCTAGAAGAGCAAAGTGATCTTGACAGCAGGCAGCATCACATGTAATAAAATGGTGGATGAATAGACGGTTGAATTTAAGCTATATTCACTTACAGTGAAACAATATTTTTCCCTCTTTGCCTCTTCCCAGCAGACTGGATGATGAGCGAAATGCGACCTATTTTTGCTGTATATTTATGAATAGATTTTTTTGAACCACATTGAACAATCAGATAAAATCCCCAATTTGTACATTTCCAGATTTGACTGATTTAATTGCATGATTTAGCAGGCTTCTTAACATTTATAAATTACAACTTCTGCGATAGAATCTTTTGAAAACCTTAAACTACGAGCAGAATCAGTTGAACATTGGGGCCAGTATTAGGAGTTAGAATTTGACACGGATCAAGAATATCTATTCGAACACAGGTTCAAATACGACAAATACGGTATGTGAATTGAGAATACAAAAGAACGGGAAACTATCTGTCAGCTTATCTCACTCTGAAGATATTTGATTTGAATTATTTTTTTTGTCTTCCCACTCATAACATATTCCATTCAAACATATAACCGGGAATCAGCCAATGCATTATTTTCCTAATTTTTTTCAAGTTGTGGTCCTACAGTAACCGACCTCCCTTAACCAGGGAAATATTTTGCCGGAGCATCAAGGGATCGGCATTAACAGGAGTCGGTCGCGTGAAAAACCCATCAAAATCCGTCAAGTTGACAACTTTTTCCAAAAAATTTTCGAATACTTACCAGACTTTTTGGACGAATGGTTGACCCTGCTTTTACGGACATTCTTTGACTGATGAACCAGAGAACAAGTCGCTCCGACCATTTGTTGTACGAAATTGCACACTGGATCATCACAATATTTATACCTTTGATATAGCAATTGAATTATCGAACAAATCTGAGAAGGTAAGCAGCTGAATATTTTCGTATGACCTAAATACTTTCGTATAGAAGGAAAGGAAAGGAAAGGAAAGGAAAGGAAAGGAAAGGAAAGGAAAGGAAAGGAAAGGAAAGGAAAGGAAAAGGAAAGGAAAGGAAAGGAAAGGAAAGGAAAGGAAAAGGAAAGGAAAGGAAAGGAAAGGAAAAGGAAAGGAAGGAAAGGAAAGGAAAGGAAAGGAAAGGAAAAGGAAAGGAAAGGAAAAGGAAAGGAAAGGAAAAGGAAAGGAAAGGAAAAGGAAAGGAAAAGGAAAGGAAAGAAGAGGAAAGGAAAGGAAAGGAAAGGAAAGGAAAGGAAAGGAAAAGGAAAGGAAAGGAAAGGAAGGAAAGGAAAGGAAAGGAAAGGAAAGGAAAGGAAAGGAAAGGAAAGGAAAGGAAAGGAAAGGAAAGGAAAGGAAAGGAAAGGAAAGGAAAGGAAAAGAAAATAGTTCTGTAACTAAAGATTGTAAAATCATTTTCAGGTTTATAATGACAGTTTCAGTGTGCTCAATCCTGCGGTTATCAATCTGATCGCCGACGATACGTTTAAAGATGTGACTTTAGCTTTGAAGGAAAATGATCAAATTCATTTTGTAGCGAAATTTGACGCATATAAAATTGTCGCCCCCTCAATTTCCGTCGATTTCAAGCTAATTAGCGTGCGTCGATCGGATAATGGTTTTGAAGAGCGAATTTTGTCTCATTCGTCGAAAGAATCGAATCAAATTTTACTTTTGAAAATGAAAGATAACAGCGTTCAAGCTCAGACAAGTACGATTTGGTCAAAAATTACGAATGCTGTGATGTTCACGGTCAATTTTTTTTCTTTTACCAGTAGGAAAATTGTCTATTCCTCAGTAAAGCTGTGAAGTTGGTAAAAATATAACTGAATAGAATAAACTGAAGCAATACTCATTCGTGGCGTTCGAGAAAGGATCGTATAAAATTTAAAAAGGTGCAAAAATAAGTGGTGTCTTAATTTTTTGGCATGGATTTGTGGCCGCAAATCTACTTTCAATTCTGCAAGAAAATTAAACCCGTTATTAGTTGACAATGAAATGTCTAACTCGCCACTCATGACAAAGTTTACTTTAATTTTGATGTTGAAAATTTCTGTCCATAGGAGCGTTTACATTCGCTGTCTATAATTCCTCTATCTCTTTTCATAACGTACATGTTCTTTAAAGTACACTGCTACGAATAATTGTGAAATATTACAGCCTACAATACAAAAAAAACTGCAGTCAGAGACCCTATCAAATACAATTATTCTCATACTTACGTTCATGTGCACCTGACACAATTTTCCTGCAAAAAGTTTTCGTTGTTCTTTACATTTATGCAAATTTTCCTGGAAAAAGTCCATAAAAAACAAAAGAATGGCAATTTTTTAGATATCGCTATGGGATATCGAGAGCACAACACCTTTTATGAATTCAGAACTTTAACCTATAGTCTGTTTTTTATAAAATGCTTCCAGATGCAAAAGTGACACAAATCAGTACTGTCGTCGAAATTGTTTACATAAAGTTCTTACTGTAAAATTTTTCACTCGAAAAATCGCTAAAGGTCAGGCCAGTATGCTCAGAAATTTCCAGCCCTACATAATATTTTGTTCATCAGAAAATCGCAAAAATCTAAAATACTACTTGCTTTCCACTTTCATTATTTGGAAGCATTTCAAGAAAAACAGGACTATAAGTACTTTGCTGTGATTATACCACACTGGAATTTGCATAAATATACTAAACCAAGGAAATTTACTAAAAGTTTCTTGAAGTTTAACTGTTTTCGAAAGCAGTTTCACCAACAATAAGGAACGCCTCCAGTTTTACATGCAGTACTTTTACAGCAAACAACAGTTGAACTGACCATACTTTCTCATTTATGCAAATTTCAGTCTAAATACGACCAACGTGGTGCAGTAACCAAATTCATCGGAGTATTAAATGCATTATGAAATTGACCTATTGCAGTTTTTATGATTATATAACAAGCCTTCTATATGAACTCGAACTTTTCGAAATGATTTTGATAGCTCATAATAGTCATCGAATCAAAATTGCCGTTATTTTGAATCAAATTTCTGACGTCAACCAGCTCGTCGATCTGCCCTTTTTCGACTCAACGATATTCGTCGACCAACAATCGTCTTCAAAAATCGTCTTTTGACAAGCTGGTGTCGATTTTTCACTATTATTTTCCCGAATAATCGTAAATGGTAAATTCGACGACAAATTTTTACATCTAATTCTCCGATTCATTGTTAAATTATCGTTTTTAACGTTGTTTTCGTCGGATTTTGAACGCAAAAACGAGAAAATTCCGCGCCACTTGCTCCTTAGGCTACGGCCCAAAAGGAAAAAGTTCGGGAAACAGCAACAACACCGGGGGCACCAGGCCTCCCGAAGGTAGACCACCATAATCAATACCCAAACGGACAGCAACCCGACGCCGAAAAAGAAAAGGTCGGCCATGGCGGCCTATAAATAAATTTTTTTCGTTTCAGATTATACGATCGAATAAGCCGAAAAAATGGGCCTAATTAAATTTAATTGAGTATAATTGAAAATAATGGCGAAGAATACGAAGGATCGATATTTCCTATAGGATCATAAGTCTTCTATCAACCTGGTAGAAAAATAACGATATTAATGGAGCCGTATTTCTTTTCTGTAGTCATTTTTCAATATCGGTTGAAAAACTGGCGAAGACCAAAAGCCATTTGATCTCATTTTTTTCTACAATGGTGAAAGTGATGGGAAAGATACAAAAGCAGGATATGATTAAAAAAAAATCGCATTCGTATTCAAAGATGATCAAAATTTCCTTCACTGGTCTCATCACGAAAAAAGGGTTACATAAAAATTTGGTTCTGCTTCAACCATCATTTACTCTTCTACAAGTTTTCAGACAATCTAATTATCTGAAGAAAATGAAAGAATTTTTGAGTATAACTACAGCAACTGCTGAGTTGGGTTACTTACTGTTTCATATTATTATCTTTACCCGTCGCGTCGATCTGTATCTGATGATTCTGAAAGATTTTCTAGCTCCCACGACTTTAATTATTTTTTGCAATTGTTTATCTGAGTTGAAGTGCTTATTAAAAAGTTTATTGAGTTTTCCGGGATTCTTTAGACCAGTAAAGAGGCCTGCTAATTATATTTTGAACACATTTTCCTTTGCGCCGACATATTTTCCAGAATTTTCGAAGACAGTACGAGTATTTAATATTTACTCGTATCTTAACCACAAGATGATCAAAATTAAAAAAGACAACAGCGAACTGAAGTTTTGAAATTATTTTCATGCGAAACTTCATTATTGATTTTCATTAATCGTAAGTAAGGTATACGCTATACTTGTGCGTATTGAAAAAAACCAGGATGCTTGTTACAGTATTAAAGAAATCTTTTGCTCCTGATCGAGCTTCCTTGATTATTATCATTTTCAGCGTTTCTGTGACCACAACGAATAACTTTACGATCTATTATCGAAGTCTGCATCTGCCAGAACTGTTTCCGATGCAATTCTCATTTCAAAATGAACTATATTATATTCGAAATGCTAATCAAAAGACAACCATGAAAATTGATCATAATAGGTTTCGCTCATCTTTAAACCATTCGTTCAAAGCTCAACCTTTCAGTAACCAATTTTGATAATGCAATTCAGTTGTTCTGCACTAACAAAAATTTGTCATAATGAACAGAAAAAGTCCGATCTGCAATCCATCTTTCATAAAACGCATGTACGTAAACATTAAAACCGGAAAGCAATTACAAATTCTTTTTATTTTCTACAGAACTGCGAAACCACTGAACAATTTTTTTGTAAAAATTTCTCCGAAGTAAAAATTTTATACAACCGATATTCAAGTCAGTGTGTATTTGTATCATATTTAATCTCGTATACCAAAAAACAGACTTTGTAACTGTTTGAATAATGTCAATTACTGTAAAAGTTTTGGGTAGGCCATTGAAGGCGTTAGTTAAGCGTCACTAAAAGAAAGGAAGAGCGAAGGAGATAAAAACGTAAGACGAACTTGAAACGTAGTAAATCAAAAATTAGAAATAATGTTTATAAGTAAATCTGTAGAACAAGGGCTACTGCGAATCAAACTCAATAAAAGGTACTTGAGCATTGAGTAGAAAGAAAGAAATCGATTTATTTGTGCAAAAATGAATAAATTGAGTTTAAGCTGATGGCTCCTGAGCTAATGTACTGAAAATGGGCAGAAGTTCACTGTATGTGAAAGAAAATGATGTCGGTATTCCGATCTTAAGAATTATAAAAATTAAGCGAAAGATGTATAATAAATGTATCCATTTAATAGTTATGTGTGTAATATTTGAAAGTGAATGCGATGCTAAATAATGAAATAAGAGCAAATATTTTCATTCAGTACTACTTTTATTTTTTGTAGAGACAAATTGAAGTTCAACCGTATTTTTGATGTACTTGAAGAAAATAGATCCCGACACTTGTATAAAAAAAAATCAATTGGGTCAGTAAATGCAAAGAACATCCTAAAAAGTTCATGCAAGCTTGAAAACCAAAAATTTTAAAATATGTAGCTCTTTGCATTAGACAAAATATGTCTTCCACATACTATAAATTGTCTTGAAGCACGATCTCTTTTCCAGAATTTTTTCGATCTAAGGAGTAAAAGATTGCCGCGTTTATAATATATTTAGTACTAGGTAAAGTTTTATTGCGTAAAATATTTCTAAGAAAAGGTGACACAATACTATGAGAGTTTCGGACGGTTTAAGAAAACGGGATTTTTTACGTTTAAGAACATAAAAAAATTTTCATGTGAAAAATATTCGAGCATATATCCTAAAATTAGGCATGGAAATGGTGATGGAAGGTCTTTGGCTCAGAACTATAGCCCATCTAAATTAAAATGAGGACGCAGCGAAAACCAAAAGAGGTGGTTAAATTTGATACGCAATTTTCACCTTATAGAAAACTTTTTGCAGTAGAGAAAAACTGAATTTCTTTACGAGAATTGGAAAGGCAAAAAGATTTGAAAAAATATCAAGCTTATCCACTGTCGATTTGGACAGAAGTAAGCCTATACCTGAGTACTATTCGAGAACTTTTGACCACTTAACCATGTTGTTGATTTCGTTTACCCCTCGATAGACGAAAAAAATTTTTTCGTTGATTACAATTATTATACTATATTCACTTCGGAATCATCGATGCAGCGATCCCAAAAAACCAAGTAAACAGAACAGCTGAAAGATTCCTTTAAATAACCTGGTTAAGTGGTCAAAATTTCTCAAGTAGCACTCAGATATCGACCCAGTTCTATCCAAGTCGATAGTAGATAAGCATGATGTTTTTCAATAGTTTTGACCTGTACCCATTATGATGAAGATATTTAGCGCTTTTATACAGCGTAAAGTTTAACACTAAATAAAAATTGTTCGCTGCGTCTATCATTTTGTGTCAAACGGGTATATTGTTTTCGTATTGAACTTACTTTCATGTCTCGCTGAATCAGTCATTTCAAAATGAATGGAGTAAAATGACTATGTTTACATTATATTCTATTTATTTTTAAACGGCAGATGCAGCGGATCGGTGAAGGTGAGTTCAAAATGGAAAAATTAATGTAGCCAATCAGAAAAGTTTTATTGTCCATAAGCGACAAACGAACGAACGGATAATTTTCTATGCTCTATTTTTCGTAAAACGTTACAATAATCCATTTTGACGAATGAGTCTCGGGAAGAAAAAAGATGCTCATGCAATAACAAGAAACCTTTGTACGCGGCCGTATTTTTCCTCAGATTGACTGGGGCAGTCAGAATTACAAATTGAAATGAATGTTGCCTCACCGTGCGCGGTCATCGCCTACTTAGGGATCTCTTTGGACTTCTTTGCATTCCTAAACTCATTCTAGCGATTTTCAAGTCAGTATACATCTGTATTATTATTTTTCATCTCTAATAACCTGGAAATGGGCAGAATTTGAATTTCGTGAGTAGTTCATCGATATCTCAAAGCTTTTACTACAGAATTTTGAACTGAAAAAATGTTACAGATTAGCACATTTTCCAGTCTTTTATACAATAATCATAAACATATTAGATAGCACTTACTTTTCAATTTCATTATGTGGAAGCGTTGTGAGGAAAACAGACTCTACAACAACAGTATTTAGAGAAGCAAAAAGACAAAAATACAATAATTATTATGTGTCCATGCAAAAATAACTTAATAATCGCGTAGTCATGGAAATGCCGAAAATTATTTATGCATTAATTTGTCACGATTCAAACACGGTTACCTCTAAGAATGATCACACTCTTTTTTGCTCATTCAATCTCTCTCGCACTCATTCTACTTTTTTTTTGCTACGCAATTTAAGCGATGATGACTGCTTCAGAATCTGCTTTGTTCAACCAGGGTGGTAAAAATATAAGCTTATTGATCATTGACGTTGTTCCCTACCTTGAAAGAGAGGAGAGCGTCAAGTTATTTTTCCATTTTTTCCTGTCACGTCTGGAGTTAAATCCGTGCTTCAAAAATCGTCATGTTGTACAGATTGATTTGACAAATTAGAAAAAGATATTTATGGTTGATGGGGTGCATATTTCAAGTGGAAATCAGAGTCAAGTAAAGTGCGACAAGACAACTATTAAGAAGAGAATAACAGTCAGTATTCCCGCAAAATAAAGTCATGCGTCTGCGCTGATACTCATGACAGTTTTTGAGCGATAAAATTTCCAATATCTTCCACATTCATTGAAAGTTGCATGTAAAGCTTTCCAATAGAATTTTTTGGTTTAACAAATTTTCTTTGGCAAAAACTTTTTAACTGTTCTTTTGTTGCTTAAATTTTTTTAATAACGAGTAGTTCATTCAGTTGGCCTTATCACAAAAAGCCACGAATCTAGAGTGTTCCTTTACTGCATTCATTTTGAAATCTTCGTGATACGGACCCCTTGATGATCACTCTTTTCAACAATTTCATGATTATCGATATTGATTTCCTGATTGCTACAAAGGCTGCGTTTGTCGAGACTCCGATTGCTGCTTCGATCATTTCAAAATGAGTGGAGTATAGATAGTGATATCAAATCTGATATCCGAAATAAAGATCCGAATTTTAAACGTTTCTAAATCAGCAGAATGGCATCGGATTATAAAACGTGGATTAGGACACAAAATCTTATCCCCGATTCAAAACCCTAAACCCGATTCGGAACAGAATGTGAATCATCAGACATCGCACACGGATTTGATTTTTTTCAAAAAACGAAACGAAACGAAACGAAAAGAAAGAATTTCTCAGGATTAATTCATCAATCTGAAATTCAGAATAGATAGCTGTTTGGGTATCCGAATCGATTAAACATTACTTAACATATTAGATAAGTTTATCTCAATCTCTATTTGATCAGTACAAATGTAACTATCAGTTTTGATTACACCTGTAAACCAGCTAAAATCTGACGGGGATCAATCAACTGGAATTGATTTTCTAAATTTTAGGAAAAACGACTACAACAGAAGAAATGCGTTTTCAACGTTCTCAAAATGTCAGTTCCGTCGGAGGCTCATCTTTGATTTGATAGGGCGGCACAAACTCTCATTCAATAAGAAAGTCTCCGAGTGAATCGGTTGCTAGCTATTTCTAACGTGACGGAGGAAGAAACCCGTCAAAAATAAGTCATTAGTAAACTATTCACCACGGTGAGCGTTAAATAAACTATGCGAAAATCCAAATTTTTGACACAAGGATCTTCTGCAGAGTGTTTGAAAATTGAGAAGCCCCGGTAATTCAGAATGCAATAAAGTGTGAGCTGTAATGGAATATCTTGCCGCGATAATGAACTAAAAATTCATTAATCATCATCGGCCATTTTTTTCTTACCGTATTTTTTGGATTAATCTTTTCAATGCAGCTGGGGTAACAAAAACATAACTTTTCTTGCTAACTTTTCAGAGCTTAATCACAATTCCAAATGAATATTTTGACCGTTATGATCTTACATAATGCAAAACTAATTATCTTTAGAAAGTTTTTTATTTTGCCATACAGTTTCCACTGAGAGATATTTTCTAAAAATATTCTAAAGCTTTCTCTCACGTTGCAGTGGTAGTATTGAACGAACAACATAAAAAAATTGTGTGCCCAAAGACTCATTTGTCATTTGGCAGTGTGACCTTTTTAAATTAGCCACAAGAAGTCAAGCCAACTTCCTAGTGGGACTCGTTACATGAAAGTTATGCCGTACAACACTATGGTCCATTTTTTAAACAAAGCAAAGAGATGCCAAAAGAGAAAAAAGTTTTTTTTAGTTGACTGTTGCACATAGTAAATTTTTTTCATGAGAAAAATTTAATTTTTCACACATATTGTGAAAGTCCGTTGTAAGAACTTTAGTTGAAACACTTTTGAACCTATGCGCGCTAGACGTACTTTGTTTCGTAATCTTCGCTCGACTTGTCAGATACTTGTGGAATAGGTGTGGGCAAATCACAGAAGGCAGAACAAAGTAAGAGTAAGGTAGGAGCGGAATAGGAGGAAAGGCAGGAGCAATGTGTGAGTATCTGTTTCTTTTCTGCTCCTAGATTTTCTTCATTTTTTTGTATCACAGAGGGCGGGAAAAGTAAGTTCGGAGCTTTGAATTTTACAGCAAAGTAAAAGAAAGAATGGAGCAGAGTTGCAGACGTAAATTCGGAGCAGAAAAATGCAAATGAGCACAGCATTGTGAATTTTATATTTTGCATTTATTTCTATTTTATTTATTTTTATTTTATTTATTTTTATTTTATTTATTTTTATTTTATTTATTTTTATTTTATTTGTTTCTATTTTATTTGTTTTTATTTCATTTATTTTTATTTTATTTATTTTTATTTTATTTATTTTTATTTTATTTATTTTTATTTTATTTATTTTTATTTTATTTGTTTTTATTTCATTTATTTTTATTTTATTTATTTTTATTTTATTTATTTTTATTTTATTTATTTTTATTTTATTTATTTTTATTTTATTTATTTCTATTTTATTTGTTTTTATTTTATTTATTTTTATTTTATTTATTTTTATTTTATTTATTTTTATTTTATTTATTTTTATTTTATTTTATTTTATTTATTTTTATTTTATTTATTTTTAGTTTATTTATTTTTATTTTATTTATTTTTATTTTATTTATTTTTATTTTATTTATTTTTATTTTATTTATTTTTATTTTATTTATTTTTATTTTATTTATTTTTATTTTATTTATTTTTATTTTATTTATTTTTATTTTATTTATTTTTATTTTATTTATTTTTATTTTATTTTTTATTTATTTTTATTTTATTTATTTTTATTTTATTTATTTTTATTTTATTTATTTTTATTTAATTTTTAATTTTATGTTCGCTCGTTAAAGGGTTCTTTGGGGCGACCGTTTTCAGCATACAACAATCGACAACCGCGGAAAAAACACTTGTATAACAACAATCACAAAAAAATCAACCACTTTTGCACTCATTGCCTTAATAATTTTGGAGCAACTTGGGACAAGACGAAAAATACTCCACGATCTCTCCTAAATTATTTTCTAAATATGGTTTCTGTTGTCATTTTTTCCATATTTTGTTTTCTTTTGCTCCAAGGAGCAAATCGGTATAATTTTCGTTGTTTTTGCTTCACATTTACGCTTTTCCTGCCCCAAGAATAGTCCGAACTTATTTTACCCACCTTCAGTAATATCAAAAAGTTAATTCACCAGAAACGGCTTTCATTTTGTTAAAAATTTACACCAGCATTGCTCCTGAACGCCTCTGAATTTATTTACCTCGCCTTCTCTGCTTTGACCCTAAAAATGCTGTCTTTTATGTAGAGTCTATATTCTTTGTGACAGGTGTTTCGCTCACGAGTATTCAACGGGCTTGCAACGTGTTTTTTCATAAGACTTATGAAAAACGATTGTGTGCCCTTTCCCAACCATTCCTTTTTCCCGACCATCCCGTTTCCCCGACCATCCCTTTTCCCCGACCATCCCTATTCCCCGACCGTCCGTTATCCCCGACTAATGTTATAAATAAAGTAAGAAAAAGTTATGCCTTATTACAAAAACTTGCCCGCAAGAAAATGTAAACTGAGCTACGCTACACATTATTTTCCCACGGATGTTTTCCCACTGTGCTTTACAAAACTTCAAGCCCACAGCAGGTATATAAAGCAAAGAATGTCTGAATAGTTTAGTCTTAGTTCTTTAATTTCTTCTCAAAAATGGAAGATTATGACCCTGCAACATTTATTCTTACCAAACACCGAAAATAGAATTTATTAAAATGGGAGAGGTTGGCTAATCCGAATCACTTTTTTCTTTTTCAAAAGAACGAATCTAACGAAACTATTTTTTTTAAATGTGTCACAATGATAAAAATGTATGATAATGCAAAAAACATAGCCCTAAATTAAAGCAAATCGAAGTTCCTACATAAAAATATGTCAAATCACCAATTTCTCAACAATTGATTCTTCGCCATGAATCTGTAATAATATGTTCTGCTGTGCTGAATCACCATAATTTTCCATAGCCGATTTAGAAAAGAATCTGTTTAATTCCGCAAAATCTTTTTTTGGAGATATGTAAAAGGTATCTGTTGAAGCTATCAAAATTTTGCATTCTGATTTACTCTGCAACGAAATAAAAATGTGCATCTTTTTCCCTGTATGTAATTTCTTTCTTGATTAAGAAATTTTAAACAAACAAAATCTGCCATAAATATCAATGCTAGGGAATCGGGATTATTACAAAAATTGAGTCGTCCGAGAGACTTCACATTGCTCATGGAATCGGTAACTTAAAGCATTGGTCGGGGAAAAGAGATGGTCAGGGAAAAAGGATGGTCGGGGAAAACAGATGGTCGGAGAATGGAGATACAACCTGAAAAACTTGTGCAGCTACAACGCAAATCGTTCGGAGCTTTACGGTATGGTACTTGTATGTATACTTGCACTATTTTTTAAATTTATTTCACCGTAAAAATCATAATAATGTTTATTAATTAGAGCCTCGTGAGAATCCCTTGCTAATTAAGGCTACTTGTTATTCACGAAGTTCACTCGTAAAAATTTGTGACCACAGGATGCCGTAGTTTTGTCTGTTTTTTGAAATGCGCTGAACCCGAGTTCATTACTATGTAATGCATCACAAACATTGCATGCGCAGTATGGAGGTTTGGGGGTATTGACCCCATCAGATTCTTGCTGACCTCCAGCGGATGTGCACCCCCAGCAATGATAGAGAAGATGACGAAGGAAAAATAGGAAGAGAGAAGAGAAAGTTATAAAAATGAAAATGATGCTGTAATTTAAAATTTTTTCTAAACAACGCACTCTTGATTCCAAAGCAGTAACTAACATTAAAACTTTAAAAAGTGCTGTCTAAGCAAATAATTTCACATATCTGAGTAATACAGGTTGAAGAATGTACTGCTTAGATGCTAGAAGACTTTCTGAGATCTTTCTTTTCGTGATCAAGAGCGAAAAAAATTTTCCATTTCATTTCCTGTCGTGGCTGATTCCACCTAAAAATTTCCATACTGTACATCTATGATCACTGATCGGAATAAAATATGACATTGCGTGGCCTTTTCAATGAAACCGAAATTTCGAAATGATACTAGAAATATATCTATTTGGCGTGTTTGAAGAATGCATAAAGGAAATTGTATTGACTTTGAATTTTTTATTATTCGGAATATGACGTCCTTCCTGACATTCTCGAAATTTTTATATTTGGTGTTTGGTGAAATACCAGAAACGAGTTGAGGCAACATCAGTACCCCATTTACCACCAGAGATGTCACGGGGAATCTATGGTTCAAAATTGATCTGATGCCTTTTTGAAAGATTATCCGTAGACTCTATCACCCCATGCCATGGATTTATTATGGCAAGGTTGATTGAAAATCAACTCAAAACTAGCCTTGGTATTTTTATCTTTTCTCGAATGATCTGTTCAATGCTGGTAGTTCCCTATATTGAACTCTCTGAATACACTAAAAATCCAAAACCATCAATATAGAACAAACCTTATGCTGATAGTCATATGAAAAACAAATTTTGAGCTATCCGAAGTGGCACATCTTAGTGATCCTGTTTGAAAAAAGAAACAAATGGTGAGGATGAAAATTTCGAAAACTTAATTCAAGAATATTTTTAAGTGACTTGATCTGGGTCAAATGACTTGGAGTAGAGAATAAGTGGAGACAGATTTTTGTCTTATTCATTAGTTTCAATGTATTGTTCTCATTTTGCTTGAATATTTTTTCATCTTTACAAGAGTCCGTACGACAGTTTATCTGCAACTGATCGCGCGTAATGGATTTTTGGAAAATTGTTTCGAAGTAATGAGCTCAAGTTAAGCTGTTTCATGATAACACCAATTGTGACATGTCTACAATTGCACTTATAGATTGCCGTTTTGGTGCCACTGTATTACCTTTTATTTATTTAGCTTTCGTAAAATTGAATTTTCGCTCTAAAAAGTTGAGTAAACACAAAATAACACGAAAATTTTTCGCAAAACATGTTAAGACATCAGATGAGATAGATGGCGGATTTATACACTTTCACATTCTCTATTCGATGATATTTTCTATATTTTTCGACCATTTTGCCTATATGAAACTGGATTCTTTTATTTTTAGTAGTCTTTTTTCTGAATGCTGTGTCAATCGAGTTACACAAGATGGTTTATTTATAACAATGATGACAGAAGGATTGAAATTTGTGTATTCAAGAAAAAGTTGAAACATGGATGGATACGGTTCAGTATTGAGGGTCGGATCATAATTTCCTACGACGTAAGTTTTGTATTATTAATACACCAAGCTCTATTTATGTCATTAATAATTAGTGATAGCTTTAGCGATCTGCTACTAAAAAACAGTAGTGGGTGAATTGCTGCCATGGCCAAATTGATTCTCAAAAAAAGTTACTAGACTGATATTGATGGTTGAAATACATTGAATTTACGCATGATAGTTGAACTGCTACGATTATATTAACTTTTGGAAAACTGGGCGACATAGGATTTTGAAAAAATTAAATTATCAATCTTACAATCATATTTCGGTAGTCATATAATTTGAAATTTTCCGAAAAAATTTGAAATTTGTTTTTAAGATCAGTTATCAAACATCCCTTTTTCCTATGGGATGAACTTGTTCCTGTTCTGAAACATTAAAATTTTGGTATGAGTCAATAGATAGGATCGAGTAACATCCAAAATCACGCTTGAAAATCGATTTTTGATCAGATTATACTCGGATCGATGTTTTTCTCTCCTGATGATTTGGACGAATTTTTACCGACCAAGTTCATTAATATTCCTAGGAAAAATGACCGTCACATATTCTTCCGAATGCGCTAGCGAACGAGGCTGGAACTTTCTACGCCTGCTTTTCCGTTGGCGGGGCAGCGTCTACAAAATTCTGTACAAAGATTTGGCCATTTTTCTATTCTTCTATTTCTTCATTAGTCTATTTTATCGTTCGGTTTTCACTGGCGAACGTAGCGTCCAATTCGAAAATTTGGTCGAATTTTGTAAATTAGGCGTCGATCTCATACCGCTGACCTTCGTTTTAGGATTTTTCGTCACTTTGATCGTCGACAGATGGTGGAATAACTTTTTGGCTATACCGTGGCCGGACAGGTGGATGCCTTTTTGCACTTTTTCGACATTTATCTATTTTTTCTATTAGTATTACATTTTCTTCCGTTGTTTTACTAATTGTGTTCTCCTTCGTTTATCTGTTTATTAATTTTATTATACTTTTCTTTTATTTTTTGTTTATTGGTTTTCAATTCATCTGCTTACTGTTGGTTTTTCTGAGTCTTCACCTGTATGCGTGATATTTTTAGAAGTTTGTGTGTATTATGTATTCATTTGTTCATTAATTTTATTTATCTTCCTTTCTCTACTATTCAACTTATCCATTGTTTCACTTTTGCTTATCTGTTCTCCTTCCACATGCTAACTGATTTACTTGCTTCTACCTGCTTTTATTGTTTCTAATGCATCTATTTTTTTGTTTATTTCATATTATTTTCTTTTTTTCTTTCTTCGCTTTTTAATTCTCTATTATTTTGTTTGTTTTTTTGCATCTTTGTTGTTTCTTTTCTTTCTCTAGCGTATGAATTTTTCAGTTTTTTAATATCCACCATATCTTTTACTGTCTTTTTATTTTTTGTTTATTTGAAATTTTTCCTCGTGTTTTCGTTCCCCGAGTTCTTCCAATTTTAATATAATATCTCTTTGTCCATTTTTCGTATTCGTTTTTTTACTTCTACATCACTTTCCTTAATTTCTTGGCTCTTCTATTCCAATTCATCAACTGCTTCTTCCTGTGTTTATGTCATAATTTTTTGTGATTCTAGATTAATTTGTGTCTTTTAGATTTTTTATGCACAATTTTCAAGACTCGTTTTACATACTTCTTATCTGTTATCTGTTTTCTTTTTATGAAATGCTTCTAAATTAAAAAACGAAGAAAGTTGGTACCCGTATGAAAGTTGTTTACACAAAGTCTTTACCAAAGAAATTTTCATTCAAAAAAATGTTAATGGTTAGTTGCATAAGCTCATAAATATTCAATCCTATGTGACACATGGTTTAGCGAAAATAAAAAAGTGGGGGATAATGTATGCTTTCTATTTTTATAATTTAGAAGCATTTCGAGAAAAGCAGACAATAGCTTTTCCAATATTTTATTCAAGTACACCGTTGTCTTCTTGGAAAGTTTTCAAGTACAGTATGTATAATCTTATTTACTCTAAAAAAATCATGATTCTAATCGCTGAAGAAAAATTCGATTATTTGTTTGCTAGAAAATATTAGGAGAACTAGTTTTATGTACTGTATTGCAAGTAGGTACTGGTGCTATACTATAAACAATAAGGCGAGAAGGACTACAGTAAAGTAAGTCACGTGATGAAAATCAGATACAATTGGTTGATTTAATGTGGAAGTAGTCAAAGTTAATTTTTTCGCCTAGAGCAGCCATCAAAATAGCATGCTACGTTCCCGGACATGACGAAACTTGCCGGTTGATCAGACGTACGTTAATCCGCTACCTGAATTTGTCTTTCGCCATCGTTCTTCGAGACTTAAGTTCTGCCGTAAAAAAACGTTTCCCGACGCTCGATCATCTCGTGATAGCCGGTAAATCTACAAAATTGTTCCATTCTCATCCATCCTAAGAAAATCAGTTGAATTTACACTAATGAAGTTTTCACACGATTTCCTTTTGTACATTCTTCAGTTCTATCTGAGATGGCATGAGTTGACTTTTCGCACAATTCAGAGAAAATCTTTTGATTTTTCTTTTTTTATCAAACATCTCTGGAGCTTTGTGAATTGGTTCAGAGTTTCGGAGTATGTTTGGCGGCAAGATTTTCAAAAAATTTTTTCTTTCATTCTGCGAATCTAGAAAGTAGACATTCTGGATTCAGTATTTTACAGTCTATAGCCTCTTGTTTATAAAATGCCTGTAAATTTTAAAAAATGACAAAAATTAGTAATGCCGTGAAAATCGTTTGTACAAGGCTTTTACAAAAAAATCTACTCAGAAAATGGTTGAAAGTTACCTGAGTATGTTCACAAATATTCAGTCCTATGCGACAAACTTGCATGGTCTAACAGGAAATTGTAAAAATATGAAATAGTACTTGCTTTCCTGTTTTATTGTTTACACATGGAATAACAATTTTGAATAGTTTCTCGACGGGATCTATCGATTTATGCCAAAAGTATTATGCATCGAGACAAAAAATTTTGATCCAGTCAAAACAGTATCTGTAGATGATATCCTATGCAATGCGAAGCATCCAGAATGCGAATTATGACTGAAGTATATCGTTTTTTGATGTTTGTACATTTCTCTTGTTCTATAGTTGGATTTTTCCAGCATGAAAAACAACGTTTCTTCTTTTACTCTGGCTCACAATTGATTATTTGGAGCATCTTCTAAATAAGTACCATTTCTGCTTCATCAAATGTGCACAGTTATATGTATCTACAGTCTGTTTTTCTTGGAATGCGTGATAGCAAGTCAAATTTCGGTTCGAACTATAGTCTATTTTTTCAAATGAACCTTGGCGCAAATATTCATGCAAATGATAAACAACCTGCGTAAGCAGACTTTTCTCGGGTGCGATTCTGTTCACCGATTTTTACAGGTTATTTTCTTTTCAAGGCCCATTTGAAAATGAATAGACTACAGGTCAGTTTTCAGTAGACTATTAAAGTCAACCACTGATCAACTTGTACTTGCTTAGAATTTGCCATTCATTCTATTTTAAGCAAGTCTGTAGCTCATCACTTTCTCGAAGATGCGAAGATGCATCAGGAGGTAAATAGTTGTGCTATCCTACAAATTGGTTTTCCGTCGATCTATGCATCAAAAAATTTCTGAGCTCGTTCATTTGATAGTCAACAACTTAGATTCTATAGTAAAGCATTGTATGTGCGAAGAAACTTAATGATGATTTTTTTGCATTTTCACGTATCGTTCTGTCAGTTTGAATTATTTTGTTCCGTTTTTCTTAAATGAAAGAACAGATGTTGCGCTACAATTTTGTGTCATATTCAATGCAAAAAGTTATCTATTAAATTTTTATGAACAAAAGAACGCATAAATTCTAAAATTCAACCATCGAAATTTCACATATTTTCGTCTACAGTAACCCAGATAGGTTTGGACCAAACTCTAAATTTTTTCAGTTTTAAGAGCAACCATATGGCCTTCAATGAGCGGAAGATAAAAAAATAAAAGTACCGTTTATTTAGCTATTGTGCTTCAACGTACATCACCTCATAACGCATAACATTGTAATTTTGGTCAAAATGAATGTTGATACAAGCACACATGCAAATAGGGAGGTCTGGACCCCTAGCAGATTTTGATTGACCCTCATTTTTATTGATCCTTCTTGCTGACCCTCAGCAGATTCAACCATGCAGCATTGACAGTAAAATGAGAAAATGGAAACATGTCATAGAAATGACAATGATAACGATTTTTCTGAACAAAGCATACATTATGCAAGGGAATATTATTAAATCTCCAAATAATGATATGCAAAAAAATCTTGAAAAACTTGAGTCCATGTGCGACAGAATTAAGACTGCAGAAAATCGTCGATGTTTCCAAGAAAATCATCTGAGACATTGTAATTTGATAGAATCATTTTGGACTTTCTCAATGTTTTGCTCTGCTTTATCTTTCGCCTGATGACACCAGTCATCCGATCGCACAACTCTTTTCCATAATTTTTTGAGCTATATTTTATTTTCGCAAATTTTTCAGCTATATTTTATTGGGTCAAAGAAAAAAATATTGGACCAATGGAAAAAATAAAAAAAGAACAAAAAAGGGATCAAATTTCAAAATTTTTTTATTTCTACCAGTTAAATTTCGAAGATAAATGGCATCAAAACCAGAAAATCACTGACCACAATCAAGACCAGTGTCATCAAGCGAAATACAAAGCCAAGCCCAACATTAGTAAATTTCGAAAAAGATTCTGTTAAATTACAATGTCTCAGATGATTTTCTTGGAAATACCGACGATTTTCTGCAGTCTTAACCAACTCAGATTTTTGCATGTATTATTTTGCTTTTGTGGCACACATTTTATAATATGATGAATTTCGCAAAAGTAATTCATGATGTAGAAAATATGAGTTTTGAAATATTTGTGGTTTGTTGGTATGTCTTTGGCAGTAGAAAAATTATAAACTTGACCATACATGCACAGCAAAGAAATCCTGCTGGGAGTCGGCCAGGACCGGGGATTAGATGCAAATTTTTTTCTTTCTTAATAACAATGTGTGAAAGCATTCGCTGATCAGCAATTTTTTAAGTTTTAAGGTTACCGTTTTGGTATAAAGCATGCTTTGTTCAGAAGAGCCGTTATCATTGTCATTTTTATGACATCTTTCCACTTTTTCTCATTTTCCTTCATAATCTTTCTTATCAATGCTGGGTGGCCAAATATGCTGAGGGTCGATTAAAATCTCTTTGGGGTCCAGACTTTCCTATGTGCATGTATACTTGTACCAATATTCATTTTTACCAAAATCACAATGTTATGCATAATGAGGTGATGCACTTTGAAGCACTATAGTTCAATAAACAGCACTTTTCTTTTCTTTTTCTTTTCAATCTTCCGTCTTCATTTATCAGGCTAGAAATGCACTTTTTATTATAGTTTCTCTTTTCCTGATTTCAAAAATACTTTGAGGGTTTTTCTCCTTCTACATTCCACTTTATTTTTGATTTTTCTATGGAAAATTTGACTCTTTTCTCTCCTATTACATTCAATTCTTTTTTTAGCTCATTGTGTCTTGTACTTGCATTAGGAATTTCCGTGCTATCCATCTTTTCCTCTAAAGTCTGAAGTTCGTTTCTCAGATGAGATTCCCAGTCTTTTCTTGTTCTTGCTGCTTCTTTGCAATATGCGATCGTGTGACTTTTTATTTTATACTTAATGCAGTCCCAGGTTGGGGATTGGTCAAATTTATGTTTTTCACTTTCATGGGCTGCCAGGATTATAGTGTTTTGTAGCATCATCCTATATTTGTCATCTTTTGACAAAGAATTGTTGAAATGCCAGAAACCTGGTCCTCTTTTCCTGTATAGTTTCCCCGTAAGTTTAAACTTTATTGCATTGTGGTCAGATGGGAAACCACTGATCACATCACAATTAGAGACATGACTTAGCAACTCTTCAGAAACAAAAAAATAGTCTAGTGTGCATTTTACCGTTACTGGTCTTTGTTGGGACCATGTGTACCCTTTTTTGTTTGGGTGTTTTGATCTAAAAGTATCTATCAGGTCAATCTTTGAAGCTTGTTTCAAAAATTCAGAGATTGAAGCTATTTTGTGGTTAACAATTTTTCTCCCAGTCTTGTCAAGTTTAGGGTCTATTGTTATATTAAGGTCTCATCCAAGTGTAACTGGGAGTTCATTGATATTGAACTTTTGTAGTTCCTGAAATAATGTATTCCAGAAAAACATTTGATCCTTTCCATTCACAGGTGGGTAGACATTCACTAGAATTAGTGAAGTCTCGTCCAAATATAGTTCCAAAAATAGATATTGTCCTTGTTCATCATTATGGAATCTTTTCACTTTGTGTGTAAAGGTGTTGTTTAGGAGTATAGCTACTCCTTTTGAGTTCGAAGATCCATTTGAGAAATAAACATTTTCATCACCCACATCCCCATTCCACTTTCACTCGGTTCTGAATTTTCTCTGTGAAATGAGTTTCCTGTAAGAAGATTATGTCAAAGCGTTCTTCTCTGATCAGTGTAAAGATGTTTTTCCTTTTTGCGTCATTATTTAAACCTTTGGTATTTAAAGAAAAAAAATTAGGATTGTATGACATATAGCCTGTTTTTTATAAAATGCTACTAAAATGAAAAATGACACAAATATTAGTTGACTTGAAAATCCTGCACATGAAGCTTTTACTCTACATTTTGTCACTCAAAAAATTTCTAAGTGTTAGTTAAGTATCATCACCAAATTTAAGCTCCGTAAGACGAACGGCTTGGTAGAAAATGCTGAAAATGTAAAATAGTACTTGCTTTCCAGATTCATTATTTGGAAGCATTTTATAAGAAACAGACTATAGGCAAGTAAAAAAGTAAAAAAGAAATCTCTGTACATTTAGGCTCTATTTTTGACATGTGGAGAACTTTTGTGTGCATTAGAAGTTTTTGGCATGATTATGAGTCATACTTTTAACTGATTAGTTTCCGAAAAACTTTTGGCACAATCTTTCAGTGCTCTCACTATTGGGGTACCTTGAAACCCTCTCACTAAATTATATGAACTAAAAAATACCAGATCTGTTTGAATTTGGTGCAATCTTTTAGCGCTCTCACTTTTGGGGTACCTTTAAACCCTCTCACATAGGATCTTTAACATGACCAACGTCAAAAATCTGGTTTATGTGTTTAAACCAGCTAAACAAAACAGGTTAATCAAAGCAATAGACAACCCGAAGAAAAAAAAATAAATGGACAACCGGAAGAAAAAAAATAATAAATGTATGCATATAAGTCAAAATAGAAAAATAAATTTTTTCTCCATCTTCTTTATTATTTCTTCTTATTTTGACATTTTCCTTTTCATATTTTTTGTTGCTCGGCTGTTAAATCGTCCGACCATATTGTGGGTGGCTTACAATCTTTGTTGAATGAAGCTAATTTGCGAATAAATTTGGCAGCAAGAAATTTTTCATACGTCAAAGTAAAATCGGCTTTGATATCTGGATATGTTTTCCCGACATTTAAAACTCCAATATAATCGATGTGAAATTCGTATGCTCTGTCCTGTGGGATCTGCATTGCTTGTTTAAGGAATTTTTTAAATTGTCTTACTTTTGTCACGAAATTATCTTCGGGCTCCAATGGAAATAAATTGGTTGGAAAATTGTAAATCCAAATGGTGGTTTTGCGGCAACTTTGATCCAAAATTTCGATTTTCGATTTGATTATCTTCATTTCCGATTCTAAAGTTTGTATTCGACAAATAATAGATGCTGGCACATCGCTTGTCTCGTCAGGACCTTTTTCAGCCGATCTTTGATCTAAACTTTCTTCAAATTGCATAATTTTCGTTGTATTTTTCGGATTTTCATTTAATTTGCGTTTATTATTATTATTTTCTATTGAAAAACGTAATAGATGATTTCGAAGTCGTAAAAATAACTCGTACACAATTTTCGTAATTTCGTGTGAAAATAAGTAAAAATCGACGTTGTTGCACACACAAGTTGTAAGAAATTTACATAAAACTATGTCTTTTGTGCCTACTTGTACAGAATAATCTACGCAACCAACACTTTTTGTTTATAAACCATAGGTGCACTGGAGAGAGAAAAAAACCACCGTCCAGTAGGCCTGCTGAAAAACCCAATTTTTAAGCTTTTGCTTTCTTCTGTTCATAAAAAGTTGAAAAACAATTTTTTTCATGAATATGGCACATAAATGTAGCGCAACATCTACTCTATCATTTAAAGAAAAATTGAACAAAATATAATATAAATTGACAGATCTGTACATGAAAATGCAACATCAATTATTTTTGCAGTTTTATGCAAGTTTTCGCAACTTTAAGTGCTCATAATATAGTGAAAAATGATTTTCGTGAAAAATAATTGTTATCGTGATAATCAGCGTCAAAAACTGAACAAGATTTGTAAAACCTAGGACTAATTTTTTTAGGTTATCAACCTTGATAACGGTGCTGGGGTGATTCTTACAGACTTTGACTAAGGTTTTCTATATCTTCCAGGGCGTTTGACTTCCAAAAAAGACTGAATTTCGTGACAGCTACATGTACCCGTTTTAGGCTTAATTACCAAAGACGAATTACAGCAGTATGTGCAAATTAAAGAAAAATATCCCAACGTTTATGTTTATTGGACACCTATTGTGTGGGCTGTGAATTTGCTGTCCAAGGCTTATCAAGAGGGCAGAATCAAAAGCGATTCAAACTTTCGAACTGTTCATAAGGCGAGGGAAAAACGTAACTTTTCGGTGGAGAGTCCTAAAAGTGCAGTTTTTCATTTTCTATACAGGAAATTTTGTCGATAAGAGGAAAGCTCGGATCGTTGACGGCGTACGATTGGATAACTATACCTCTAGTGTATACTCAAGTAAGGTGATAACAGTAATCATGTGCTAATTGACAAAAATTCTCAGCTTTTCTTTTCTAAAATGAGTTCATAAGAGGAATGCTCATGCTG
Source organism: Romanomermis culicivorax (assembly GCA_963922205.1). Lineage (NCBI taxonomy): Eukaryota > Metazoa > Nematoda > Enoplea > Mermithida > Mermithidae > Romanomermis > Romanomermis culicivorax. The sequence goes on along the minus strand of CAWUHX010000012.1, from coordinate 41,987 downwards.
ATGGAGGGACATTGAAAGCAAACAATTTTAAGCCGACCTCCATTCTGACTCTCTATAATTCCATCTAAAATTAAGATTTACAAATTGGAACTGTGTATAGTTAAATCTCAAGAATATCTATTGATCGATACTTATTGAAATAATGTATATCTATCATTCACACGATCAAATAGCGCACTTTTGAACATGTTAAAATTATCATTTAGACAATACGTGAGATACAGCATTACAGAAAAAAACATAGTTCACATGTTGTCGAATAAACACAGTGTTTTTCTGGTTAATTTTGCTAAAAAATTTTGAACCAAAGGCAAATTATGCTTCAGACATATGGTCTGCTTTTAAAAAGTACTTGCAAATTCAAAAACGACAAAAAGCCCACACAAACGGAAATAGAAAAATTATGAAATAGTACTTGCTTTACACGCTTATTATTTACAGGCATTTTAAGAAATATAGATACTTTAAATCCTTCATAATCGGGGACTACGGAATTCAGTCATATATTTCACAAAATGCAGGTAAATATCAAGGTTTCTTCAAAAATGTTCGAAAACTCTTGCCGGATAGAGCTTGATGAAAGCTGAAGTTTCAATGTTGTCGTTTTTATTAGTTACTGATAATTCTTTTGATAAAGTTTTCTGTATAAATCTAGCCAATCGCCGCTTATCATATCTGGTGTGTTTGTGATAGATGTTTGAATCTAGAAACAAAAGTAAAACAGTATTTTATATTCATTTTGGGACAAAAAATAGTCATCAGTAAATACTTCTATTCTATATCCGTGTAATTTCCGAAGCCATACGAAAGAAAGAATTAATTTTGACAATTTCAGATATCGACTTCAAGACTCTTGGAAGTTTCAGGTCAACTCTAGTGGCCATGCTTCAGGCCCTGATTCAAATGGGTGCGTCAGTATTAGTAATCCTGCTATATTCCACGGATAACGGATAGGAGCTCGAAGCGTTTACCCCATTAAAATAAACATTAAGGTTTCTGTACTACAGTCTGGATTTTTTTGAGTTTACTGAGTCACTGTAGTCTGTTCTTACCCTATTTATTTGATGACTTCAGAATCGTTCACGCAATGCTTTTACTATAGAATATTTCACTTAAAACATTTCTGTTAGTTGAGTGACCTCATGCACTTTCAGTCTCATATGACGACTGGTTTGAAAGAAACAAACAAAAATCCGAGATGTCCGTATTACGAAAAGCCGGATTTAATAGAAATCTCCCTTATAATTTTTCCAAGAACTTCTCTTCAGCATGCATTTCTGGTGAATATGATGCTTGCATCAAACTCTGTTTGAACTCGTACAAACATCAAACTCGGACATCCGTTGAATCTGATTATAATGATAATTTGCCTACTCATTCTGATTTATACATCTATTTCAGATCATTGTGATTCAAACATCGTAAAATTTTTCTCGTTCAGGTGATAACGGTAGCTGTTCACGGTTATTTCGCCTTATGCCTCCTGGGCCGGCAATACGTGGCCCGATTCGACCCGGCCGATCCGAGTACCGTCGATCTCCTATTCCCATTTTTCACTTTTTTGCAATTCGTTTTCTACATGGGTTGGCTCAAAGTGGCCCAAGTCATCATGAACCCCTTCGGAGAAGACGACGACGACTTTGAGTATATTTTGCTTTCAAAATTTCGGCTCAGAATATTGGTTATTTTTAACATCCATCCTGTATGCAAGTTCACTTTCAGGATAAATTTTCTACTCGATCGTCACGTTGCGGTTGCTTATATGATCGTGGACGATTTTTGTGATCATTTGCCTCCGTTGGTCAGAGATACGTTTTGGAAGGAAGAATCTATCGATCTTCCGCATACAAAGGCATCTGTGAATTTGAAAAATAATCCCTTGGTCGGATCGGCGTCGGTTTATCAGTGAGTCGAGCAGTGGAAAATAATAAGTGTTACTTCACAGATGTTTCTATTGTAGTGACTTGTGTTGAATCTTAGGTACAGTAATTGCAGACCTGTGATCCACTAGAGCTCTATTTAAAAGTGAAATCGGAGACCGTCGCAGATTAATCAGCGATAATCGTTGATTCTTGAGATTAAATGAGTGACGGTCGCCGGTTTTAAGAAATGAATCGGTAATCAACAAAATCGGCGACAGTGGCTGATTCTTGGCATTAAATCCACGACATTGGTCGATTTTTAAGAATGAATTTGTGGAAGCGGCGATAGTTGTAGACTCATTGTTACTTGTTAAGTGACTATAAGTAGTGTTGTTTTACAAATCTTTTGCAATGGATTCGGATGAGCTAACATATATTCCCCGAGTATATTTGTCGTATCAGACTCTACAGAAACGTTTTAAAAAGAATAGAATTCAAACTCTTTAGATTGCGCACTGGATGTTTTTTAGGTGTTGAATTATTTTCTTACGTATCTAACGAAGTTAAAAATAACCTTGTGGTACACCCAGCAAGCTTGCCTTCCTGTGCTTAGCATGCAAAAAATCGGCGGCAGTCTTGAAAAATAGAACATAGTTCTATTTCCCCGATTTGTATTACAAGGGTTAAAAATCGGCGACTGCCGCGGACGATCGTCGACAGTCGGCGATCATCGAACCTTAAAATCCCTAAGATTATTCACTCCTGAAACGTCGTTAAAATCGGGAGAATCGGTGATGATCGCCGATAAAAATCGTAGGATTTTTTTACTTTTGAATTTTAAAATCGGAAACAATTGCCGATGAAATTCCAACGGAATCGGCGATAGTTGCCGACTATCCTGTTAAGTCGGCGACAGTCGCCGATGAGAAATCTTAGAATTTTTCCACTTGTGAATAGGGCATAATAGTAAGATCAGTAGTTTCAATTTCTGCCATCTTGCCAACTCGACGATCAGTTAAACAGCATTAGTTTACTGTTAACGTTTTTCCCAACTGATACAGATTTAGTAAGTTGAACAACAACTTGTTGTTACCAGGCTACTGTAGCCTGTCTGATCAATGATAATTGATGCTTCCGCATAAATCAGTGTTATTCCAGTGTTTTAAAAATCCTCTATTTAAAATGTTACCAAAAACCAGCTAAAAAAATACTAGCTGTTTTTTCAAGTTATCCTTCCTCAGGTGACTTTTCCCCGATGAAATAACTTTTAATTGGATCTTTTCGAATCACTAAATAGATCTTTCCCAATTTAAGAATTTTTTAGAACAGTGCTATGTAGAAAAAGCGCTACGAATTCGTAGCTTCAAAATACTTCCGAAATCGAGGCAAGGGACTGCAATAAAACTCGGTAGTTTAAAATCAGAGAGTTTTGAGAATTCAAAGTCGCATACACTGTCGATAGAGAACTGTGTCAGGAGTAAAAATACGTGAATTTCTACATTATTTTCTAAAAATTGATTTAGATTAAAATTTGGACAATAAGGAGCTTTTAAGTTGGAAAGCTTTTTGCCAAAAATATGTTCAAGATCGAAAAAATGGTTCAAACTTGATTTATCTAGTGAATTTCTGTAACTTTTTTAGAAACTTTCAATTTTGACCTTTTTCGAAAAGTATGAATTCCTTCAATAATTTTCTAGCTTTTCATTACAAAAAGTTGACGTTCAAACCAAATTTAGTTCAAAAAACTTAACATCATTGAATCAGAATTGAGAGGAAGACAATTTTCCGACTATAAATCCGTATTGATTATTGAAAGCTTGCAAGACGACTCATCAGAACAGAATTGCAAAGTGCAGAGTTTGGTCTTCAAGTCTGTTCACCTTGTTTTATATAGTAAGCATAACCAATATTTTTTCGAAACAGAGTGCCCAAACGTTTACAGTCAATTGTCGAGGAAACTGGCGACGGTAAATCGAGAATGGAACATAATAACGTACTGAAAAGTCAAATGTCCGCAAAAACAATCAGCATAGACGATATAATCGACTCCTTGGCCAGCTAACGTTAATATTTCGAAATAAAAATGATCAATAAAATAATCTAAAGCTTCTGTCGTCTTGTCTAGGGACACCATCACAGGGTTCAAATAATATCTACCCTCTATGCAGTGATTCGAAGATGTGAAGCAGGACCCCTGCTAGAAATCATCGACCACATGACCAGTCATATGACGACCATGATCACACGGCAATTCCTTAGGAAAGAAAAAAGCGAAAAATGTGTATTTTAGCAAGGAATGATTTATTTAGACGGAAAATGATCAGAATGTCAATTTTTTCGACTCCTCGGTTCATTAAATACGAGCTTTTATGAGTTTTTGTTTACAATGCTGATTTTTGAACCATTTTTCAAACTTTTGTGGCAAAATTATTGCATATTTTTTTAAAATGATGCCATATATAAAAATCATAGTCTGACTTTTTTCAGTGTTCATAACTGCAGGCTTCTGCTTATGGGTCACAGGTTCCACCTTAGATCTGTGCCAATTAGAGCTTATATGCATTCTTTAAAAGACCGTGCTTTTTAATCCATGTTTTGGCCATATAATCTAAATTTTTTCAAGGGGAGTTTTTGCTTTAATTGTATTCCGATTGTTTTTCTCATGACATTTTCAGATAGCTATTTTTAAGAGAATTTGTAATATTTAAGTTGAGTTATGATTGATGAACTATTAACGGATTTATGAATGAGATGAATTCACAATAGAGATATGATTGTTCAAAAATTTTGAATATGCAAACTAGGTTTGAATACGATCTCAGGATCTGGCGATTTGGCAGCAGGGTGAGAAATATGGAGGAATAATGTGACGAAAACACGACCATCTTTATCAGCCACAATTTTCGGAAGTGTGTTGGGACATCATCATATTTCATGTGCAACTTTTCTGACGATATTTGATGAAAAGGCTGAAAAATGTTCAGGAATTTGAGAGAAAGCATTCACACAAGCTACAAAGAATTTTAGATTTTAAGTGCTTTTAGCAGCCACAAAAATGGTCAAAAACAGTATTTTTCGAGCGAGGGGTATGTGCGCTATGTTATGGTTTTATCGACTTACTGACTGTGTTTGTCAATTTCTATTATATGTATACCGAACACGAAATCTCCATTCTTATACACGAAAGTTTGATGACAATATTTCGCTGTACTCTTCAGGTGATTTATGCAGTCGTCATTCGATATAGGACTGCAGACTGCTTGAATTCAATTAAATTTGGCATGGGAATTACATTGGCAACAACCAAAACCTGGTGCCTGGATCAATCTGTTTTTTCGGTATTTTAACTACTGATAACAGTCAAAAATAGAAAGACAACATTTTAATTTATATTCTTAAATAGATCCGAGCAAAATCAATCGATTGATGTCCTGTTCGCTGCATTTTGGGTCGAAAAATTGAAAAAAAATTGTAATTGGGATGCGAAGTTGCAGTTGAAAATCCATTGACAGCGAAAATTACCGATCCTGGTCGACGTTGGGAAAATTGCTCTTATATCGTATAATATCGTGTTTCAGCAAGTATAAAAATTTGATCACTACGAATGACATCATACATCCGTCATTACGCAAGTTGTGATGATTTCTTCGTCATCATTTTCTTGGTCTTGGCTGTTATTTCGAGCTGCGAAAGTGACCATATCGTAGAATAACGGCGGTGGTGATGTCGACCGATCGTTGATCGACAATTTTTTCTTCTGTTTCTTATTCACAAAATCTAACAACGGGTCGATCTCGGACGATCTTTTGAACAACCTAATGGAACGGGGTTTCCCTAGCAGACAAATTTTGACCAGAATGTTCAATTGGCGTCGGATCTGTTCGTTGAATACGAAATAGATAATCGGATTGACGGCATTACATATGGAAAATAGGAAACTATTTAAAATAGCCAGCGAACGATTGATCTTGACCTTTTGTATATAGAAAAATGAATAGTAAACGAAAATATAAGCAAAAAATATCAACGAAACGCCGACGATTTGGACGAAAATTTTTATGTCTTTGGCCGAAAAAGACGGAGGATCGGCAGAATTATTTATAATCGAGTCCTGCGATGTAACGGACTGTTCCAATAAACGATTTCTGAATGAAAAAATGATCTTACGAAAGAAAAATTTGTCATGCCAATGCGTTCTAAAAAACAATCTGCAAATTGATCCAACAAAGAAAACACTGCCATAGGTTGGTTTAGTGTCTCAACTTCTGAAATGAATTATGAAGTCTATTCTCGAAGCACTAAAAGTATTTGACAAAGCACGTTGATCAGAAGCTTGTAAAAAATGAAATAACAGACTTTGCTTGAGGGTTACAAAATTATACCGTGTTTTGAACTCTAGATAATCTGTGAAATACATAACATCACAGGTTTTATGGATTTACAATGTTCAAAAAATTTCCTGCAATATAGCACTTTAATATGAGTTGCCATCATCATGACGATAATATGAGTTGCCGTCATCATGACCAACTATAATCCTGATACATATCTTACAGTATGATCACTTAACATGATGTGCAAGTATGATGTGATGCATACCTAACAGTATGATCACATGACATGGTGTGCAAGTACAATGTGATGCCTACCTTACAGTATGATCATATGACATGATGTGCAGGTACAGTTCATGTACTGCATTGTACTGGAAAGTTCTAGAACCTTCCACAATATTCTATAATATTCTTTTATATTCTACAAGGTTCTAGAACATTCCGTGATCTTCCCTGATACTATATAAGGTGTGTTGTTTTGTACATTCATTCATTTTGTTTGTTGGATTATTTAGTGCTTGGATATTATTTAGTGCTTAGATATATTTATGGTGTGTTAGTTAGCCTAATTAAACTTCGCTATTTACCAGCTATTATTTCTGTCAGATATTTACCAATTGTCCTAAGGCTAATCTATTTGCAACTTAGTCCAGTCATTATTCAAGATTCAACAAACCATGTCCTGTTTGACTATCTGCTTTGATTTGAACCAGCAAAAAAGCAACACCTGCAGTCCATTGCATCAATGTTCTATTCTGGTTCGATAGTTCAGCGAATCACACATATCGTGCTGAAAATTTGGTGCAAATCCAAAAATTACCTGTTTAGAGTCTGTGAGCTGAATGTTCTATTGGTTGAAAAAGACAATGGAATGCAAGTCTCTGACCAACTTCAATCATTTTCAAAATTTGTCTGTGGAAGAAAGTTGAAAACAATGGAACTGATCAGAAGAATTAAGTATTTTTATACCATCTACTATTGAACCGGGAAACATATATCGCACATCAACGTTAGGCTACTTAGTTACTGAGCCACTGTGGGACCTGACGAACCACTGGATCTGTGGAGAACAGCAACTAAACCATTAGAATTTAGCCGTGTTATTAGGTGTCAGGCATCAGGCTGCTTCCTAAGCTGTAGCACTGCTCTGTATTATGAACTATCGCCGTTAAGGTTCAGCCCAGCTGCAGCTTAACTTCGTTTTGTGCACATGAGTTAAGCTACAGCTGAGTTTCACCACAACGGTAATGATATAAAATATAGTTAAGCTACTACGACTTCAGCTACGGCTTAGCTGAAGGTCAAGTCTCTTTATTGAAACCGAGCTCAGAAGTCCGGATAAAAATTGAGTAACGTGCGTTGAGTTTACAAATGAACGAAGTAGCCAGTGGCTTTCAGTGGCACTTTCACGGTTATAGAGCCATTTATACTTGCCTTTTCCGACGGAAACGAAACGGATCCTTAAGAGCTTGAAACGATCAGCCTGAAAATCAACTTGGTCGAAAAATATAATGCAATTTTGTGGAAAACGACCAACGGTAACCTCCAACCGAACTTACGTTCCGCCGATTGCATTCCTTTCTGTTGGAAAAGGCAAGTCTAAATGGCCCTTACTACCGTCCATCCTCTCAAAAGTAGAACTATCATTTTCGGCGCGAAAATAGAGAAATGAAATGTTTCTCAACCACTAGAAAGATGTGTGCTAGTCTGGAAAGTCTCACAAAGAATTCTAAAAACTTTGTCAACAAATCTTTTGAGAGAATTGTACTCTTGAAAGGTTGTTGTTCAATTCGCCCTGAATCTTTTGTATCTTACCTGAACTGCTCAACTTTACCAGTTCTCGATCTTTTCCGATTCACTCTTTTCCTCAACTGCATCAAAGTCATAGGACTAAAAACGACCAAAATAATTAGAGCTCCAATCTCCAAAGGCGCGTATAAATTTCGGAATACGTTCGATTTTTCGGCCGAAATCGTGGAATTCTTTTCATCCATTTGAGTTTTGAACCCGAAAGACTTCATGTCAGGCAAAGGGATCATTAGGCAACATTTTTCACTTGAAATGAGCCAAAAATTGATTAACAACGATAACGACCAAACTGTCAGTGTGAAAATCAAGGATTTTCGGACAGTTACCAAATGTGAATACTGTAAAAACGTCAACGCGGCGAATCTATCCAAACAAATGGCTGACATGTGGGTCAAAGTGACCGACCACGCCGTCCAATCGATGAAGTTGAAAAATTTCATTGTGAAATTGGCTTCGCCGACTATGGTATCCGTGTCGAAATTTTTCGGGCACAGAATGGGTGGGTAGAAGTATAACGACGTGGTCAAGCAGTGGAAAATGTCCGCCGAAATGAGGCTAATGACCAATAGGAACGAAGGATGCCCGATCAAGTGGCTCCGAAATATTATAATTAATAAAATTAAGTTGCCCGCGAAACCGAAAACAGCTAAAAATTCCAATAGCATAAAAACGAACCAGTCGCCGCAGTCCATATCTGAAAATTTGCACTATTGTATTATAGACCCGAAGAGTATTGCAGCTGGAATAATGCCAGATTTCCTACGCACAAACCAAGCTTTTACAAAGCCAGAAGAAATTATTTCTCTCAAAGTCAGCATTTCTTGACGATTAAAATTGTTAACTCAGGAAGAATATAAAATTCTCCCCATATCCTGGGTGAAGTGTGTATATCGCAAAATGTATCTTCAATTTATTTTTTACCAAATTTTTGAAAAATTTAAAAACGACAGAAGCAAGTGCAGCTCTCAAAGTCGTTTACACGAGACTTTATGATAGTTTTTTCTTGAAAATGTGGTAGTGTGCTTACACATTCCCAGTTCATGTGACATAATAGTTAAATGGTATCGAGCCATTAGAGCGCGGTACAATAGAGCACAGAAACATTAGATCAGAGCAAAATAAAAAACCGATAATAAAATAATTTGAGAAATAACTGTATTTCAGCTCTAAATTCTGATTATTCACATTTTTCATGACTCTTGAGAAGTTCATGTCAACATATATTTCCTCCACGGAGTGTTTTTCCCATCTTTTGTTCTTTTTCTTTCTTTTTCTTATTTCCCTATTCTCACTTTTTTCGTCTCCTATTCCTCATGTAATATCTTTTGCTCTTTGTTTTCATTTCATTTTCTTTTATTCTTTTCACATCTCATTGTTCGTCTACTCTCTCATTATTCGTATCTTTCTTTTTACATTTTTATTCAGCTACCGTGGGAATTCTTTCCGTTTCCGTATGTAAAAACGCATTGTGAGTAGGTAAACGGCGGAATCAATGCTTGTTCGGGAAGTTAGTACAAAGATGGGGTACGCACATTTTTCACACAAAAAATTGTAAATATTTAACCTTTGAATCAAATTGTTTTATTTTGTAATTTTCCACTTATTAACTGGATGCGCAGTTTAAAGGAAAACGTTGTCGTCTTTTGAAATAAAGCTGCTTGCTTAATACTTTTTGTTCATGTTCGAAAACAATTTTAAATTCGCGTTCATGGCAGACTAGGATACGTTGGTTCTAGAAAAATAATTTTTTTCAAAGGCACTCTAATGTCCCTGCGCTCTATTGTCCCGTCATGCAACAAAATCTTTCGATCGATCCCGTGTCTGTGATCGGTATGATCGATATTTCCAACTTTAAACACGCCTAACATCGAAAAATGTTTTTTTTAAGACAAGATTTTCCTACAAAGAAATTCTGCTATTAGTCTGCTACACTCAGACTGTTGACATTGAAAATCGACATGCTTTTATGATTAGCATCTTAAGAGTTTGCTAAATGTAAGGATTCCTGGCAGCCCGTTCTCGTGTACAATTAAAGTATTTTCTTGAAATCAACACGTTTTTGCATGTTGCCAAAAATTGAACAATAAAAAAGTGAGCCAATTTCTATTCTGATCAAAAATATTGCACCTCTGTGAAAAGTGTGACGTGTATTATTCGACCTCCGGCGGAATTGATATCCTTAAAATACCAGGAAACGTGTACTTTCTCTTTCAACAGTTTATACTTGAGGTAGTTCCTAAATTTGAGTTGAAATACATAATCCTCAGCAGATTTAGACCTGACAAACAAAATGAACCAGTTTTTTTCAACATGTGTACGAATGATTTAAAAATAATTGAACGCAAACAATATATGAAAAGATCTGACGTTACATTCGTAGGATAAGAAACAGAATTTAGTAGAGCTACCCAACATAGATTCAGTATCAGGCGTTCATCTGTTTTGAAACCTGATTAAGACGAACAAACTTATGTTCAATTGAATCGAACCTTCGTGCTTTGATTATTGAAAAAATTCAAAATTGTCTTAGAAAATGTCCTTGGAATTTGTTGAGAATTAATGAAAAGTATCAACAGCTATGACGAGCTGATACCGTATGACTACGAATCAAATTTAGATTATGTGGGGCTTCTCAATGGAACTGCAAATATTGACGAATCACCGATTTGAACTCTAATAAATATACACTGAAGTGAAAAACGAAGTCTTTGAACTTATCATACTAAGCTTCAAGTATGCTTTACGTTTGGTAGTTCGATGATCCCAATAGATGACGATGCAAATCCAAGACAAAAAGACTACATATACTAATGTCAATGATCAAGGTTAGAATTAAAGTAGCATATTAAATTCAAGAACTGACTGAAATTCCACAAGACTGAGGTGTTTAGACCTCTTTTAAGCGAGTATAACCTCAAAAAGACCATCTATCAAAAAGACCAAAACAGGCATCAAGGCGAAACTGAACAAGAAACGACCAAAAATTTTAATTTTTACGCCAATTTAGCGGCGAAAGAATCGTTTGCCGAAAATATAGTTTTTTCATCTCCCCATAGTCGTTCTTACAAAAAACCGCGTCCGAAAAATGAACTACAGATTGTTGATTATTTAATAAAATTTACCATTTTCCTACGGTTAGAAAAGCGCATACATTTCCGGGAAGTAATTCGATAGAAAACTAGAAAAAATAGCACAATTTTGTTAAAACGCGCGATTTTACGATAAAAAAGGCGAAAAGAGCGATTTTTTGGGTAGAAATTTACAACAAAAATTTAATTAGTCGAAAACTAGGTTCAAAGACTGACTGGCCGATCCTTCAGCGTTGCTGGCCGTACACGTATATTTAGCTTCGTCTTCTTTTACGGGATCCTAAAAAATTCAGATTTCACCAGTTTTGCATCAAACATGGATCAAGGTTTCAAGTTTCGATTTATGTGGAAAGTTAAGGGTAGTGAACCTCTGGGTTACGCATTGTCAAGAGCAAGTGGCAGTGAATTCAATAGTAAAGGCAGAGCATAGAACAAATGGCAAATTGTAATGAATTCAGTAGTGGTCAGTAGTAAGATTCCAATAATAAACTGACGAGTAAAACTGAAATCCACTAAATTCAGGTGACAGTCCACATGCTATGGAATTGTGCTGTCTGATGAAAAAAGTATGTTGCCCTTGAAATAACAAACATTTGAGACTGTCTTCAATTTATAAATAACAACCATGAAATCATTGATGAGAACCGATATCTTTCCTCTGGAAAAAATTTACCCCAGAATGAGGGACAGACGGCTAGATGTCTGGATTAAAGTCTTCATTACGTTAAAAAATATGCGCCAACTATTATGGATTAAGGAATTTTGTGAGTGAATCATGAAAATAAAAAAATAAGAGTGTAAAAAATGTGATTGCATCCGACTATACTATTACAAGAGCTGTTAGAATAACTAAAGCTCAAATAAATACAAAGGTCAAATGAGGAAATCGAGATGAACCCGTAATCAGTATACGTCCAGACTCTGCAAGACAATGGCTATTATTGTAGAGGATCTTATCTGAGCAAGTCTAATCTGGATCAGTTAACTGATATGTCCGGATCGAATATCGAAAAAGTCATATGCAGCGATGAAATCCTATAGTCTGTTTTTCTTAAAATGCTTCCAAATAATGAAAGTGGAAAGCAAGTAGTATTTCAGATTTTTGCTATTTTCTGATGAACAAAATATCATGTAGGACCGGAAATTTGTGAGCATACTGAACTGACCTTTAGCAATTTTTAGAGTGAAAAATTTTACAAAAAGAACTTTATGTAAACGATTTTGACGACAGTACTGATTCGTGTCACTTTTCTATTTGTAAGCATTTTATAGAAAACAGACTATAAAATCGAAATTTTCGTTTCATCAATTCTGCATCAATTAATTAAACTGCATTAATTCAGCACTAAAATTTTTACGTTCTCATTCTCACTTCCTGGTTTTCTCACTTTCTAGTTCTGCCAGAATATCACACTATGCTTTAAAAGCGACTCCTACTTTAATTTCCAGAAAGTAAAAAGCCGATTCGGCATCTTTTTCGTCTTTTTTGGACGAAGTGGAGATTCGATCGTTCGTTTTCACTTCGACGTCGCCTTTCGTCCATTTTATGCTCGCTTCGATCTTCGACTTTACTTTAACCTTTATGATCAGAGTTTTGCCGCCGTCTTTTTGTATGATGTGAGGTTTCTCGATGAATTCCGGAGCATCTAAAAATAGAAGAAAATTCTTGTAAAATAATGCTGAAGAGGAAAACACTGAATGCACACTCATATCCGTAATACCAAGAATTTTGAACGTCTCAGGCTAACGACTTTGGAAAGAAAATTTTGCAGATTTTACGAAATATCGTTGTTGGGCCTCAGATTTCTCAAACTATTTATTAAATTCAATAACCCTTGTGATTCATTGATCTAAAGTAATATGTGACTTTAAGATAAGTATCAAAGCATAATATAGTGCCGTCTGGAAATACAGTAATGAATTATATATTTTATTTACTGTAGTACAATTTCGATCTAAATTTGTCCCATGTCATCGACATACTTCAAAAAAGAATTTTTCCACTCACCACCAGCAGTTACAGTGAAAGTCGCCGTTGATTGACCGTGATCGTTTTTTAACAAACATTTGTAAACTCCGGCTAATGGCTTACTAAAACTCTGCAAAAATATAAAATACTGATCAGTAAGTAACAGTATTGAAAATGGGTTGTGTAAAATCAATGAAATTTGCGCTAAATGCTCGTCATCTGCACCTTCTTCTCGTTTTTTAGCGGTTTTGAAGCTTAATACCGTAGATTTAACAGAAATGCTTAAAATTACGCGAATTTCGCAACGAATTTTGTATTTATCGCCGGGCAACGTTTGTTGACTGAAGGTATAATCATCCCCTTCCTTAATCTCCTTGCCGTCTTTGGTCCAGACGGCCTCTGGCGCTGGGTTGGCTTCTGTTTGGCATTCTAGGACGACGTTGAGCCCATCTTGTGAGATTTTTGGTTCGTCAACCAACGTCGGCACTTTGGACATATCCTGTATAGAGGAAAAAATAGTTCATTATAAATTATGAATTATGAAGAGCAAGTTGTATTCCCGGAATTTTTACACAATATCATTACAGAAGAATTTTTCACTCGCCATTTGTGAAATAAGTGTATGAACGCACAAAAGGTGTACTTTTGGTATTCTGCTTATGATGTGACTAGAAACGAACAAAAATATCAAATGGTCAGATGATTTAATCAGGAATTCAGTTTGAAAACGCACGCCACTGTAAGTTTTTTTGAATCAAGCTAAATTGGCCAAAAAATTGAACATGGTTTTGAATAGTTCTTTCCTTGGCTTATGACCACCGCTACCGTATCGAGAAATTGAAATGATCATGAAGTGACCGAAAATTGACACTTCTAAATTCTTTCAGTATGGATGGCAAATATCCTGAGCCCACTCTTGCCACTATACATGCACGTGGAGAGGGGGGTGTACGGGGTATTGACCCTCAGCAGATTCTTGCTGACCTCCAACAGATTTGACCCTTCAGCAATGAGTGAAAAGATGACGAAGGAAAATGAGCAAGAGAGAAGACAAAGTTGTCACGAAAATGAAAATGATGTGTAGTTTAACAGTTTTTCTAAACAAAGCAAAGTTGATTCCAAAGAAGTAATATTAAAACTTCAAAAAGCGCTGTCTAAGCAAATAAATTCACATATATGAGCAGGTCGAAGAATGTGCTGCTTGGATGTTAGAAGACCTTTCTAAGATTTTTCTTTTCATTATCAAGAGCGAAAATAAAGTCTATTCCGTCCCCTGTCTTGGCTGCCCGCAGCTGAATTTCTATGCTGTGCAAGTATTCTTGCCACGTCCACGCAAATGGCCCGTGCTTTCCGATTCCATGGGCATAAAACATTTCAATAAAGCCGTAATTCATGATTCACTGTAGTCCGTTTTTCTCAAGAATTTGGTAAGCAAGTACATGTCACTTCACGTGTCTGTTATTTTTCAGCTGAACCATATCGTATGAATCTAAAAGTTGTGAACTTGACCATACCACATTTCACGAGGTTCTAAATAAAAAATTCAACTGCTGAATTCTGATTCACTATAAATGTAGATTCGGAACCATCAGTAGATAAGTCAACATTAAGTAGAAAATTGACAAACATTTTTATGAAACTCGATTGACTAAGACATGTAAGATGAGCTAGCAATCGAGAATTGCCATTCAAAAGCAATAACTTTTTAAATTTAGCAGTGGGATACGTTCGCGTATTCTAGAAAACAACAGCGACGAAGTTGAGAGAAAAAGAAAACAATTTTAAAAGGTTTTAACAGAATGGCTGTCGAGTTGAAAAAACGCCACAAATGACGCGGAAAAGAAGCAAAGAAATGGCTTTCAAAAAAGATGCGTAATTTTAACTGGAAGCGATAAAGAGAAAACTTATTTGCACAAACGTTTCACATGCATCAATAGAATGAAATTTAAGAACATAACTGACGTCAACGGAGTATTCTCAACAAATTCTCTGAAGGTTTACATTATATACTGATTTGGAAAACACGGGAATATATAAGATGGTGGAATATCATACAGAAAAGGCATCAAATAGCCGTGAGTTTCGAGAGACTAAAATGCCAGGTCAATCAGATTATAACTATGAAAAACACAAGAAAAAACAAAAATTACAAAGCTAATATCTGGGTCTAAAGCATCCTTTTTCTGGAAAAACTTGGAGAATAACCTGAAACATTCATACTCTTAAGGCCCTGTCATACTTCACCGCGCGGCGCCGCCTTTAAAGTATGAATAGGTTTTTGTAATTTTTGCGGCGCCCCGTCAGGTTTCAACTAAACCAATACACATTTTTTGAGAAGAGCAAAATCCAAAAGTAAAAATGCAAGCCACCGCGCGGCGCCGCGCGGCGCTCCTGTTAGTATGAATAGGACAACCGGCACCGCGCGGTGAAGTATGACAGGGCCTTTACACTCGGTTTTATTGACCGGTAAAACTGAACATTGACGACCATTGTTTCGAATGGCTGGTTTTCTTACCAGAAAATCAATATCTGTTAAAGTTTGTCTTTTTCGGTTCAGGAACTTTCGGTCCACATTAATTGGACTAAGTGTTCTAAGAGCTTGCTTCGAAAACGACGTAAAAATATCGTAATGGTCCATGGCAAAAATCACAGTTTTGTAAGTACATGAGTGCTTTCAAAGTTCTACTCCATACTATAACATGCAGTTCAGACATATTTTTAACATGGATTGCGAATTATGACACTTTTCAGGTATTATTTTATCATACCTCTTGATCATACAACGCGCAGCATAGAAATTCTGCAGGGGGTTAGCCAGTACAGGGGGGTGGGATAGGAAAATTTTTTTTTCGTTCGTGATTGCGAAAAGAAAGGTCTTCTAACATCCAAGCAGCATATTCTTCAACCTATAAATTAGTCGAATATTTGAAATTATTTGCTTGGATAGCATTATATAAAGTTTTAATGTTACTTCTTGGTATAAAGTATACTTCCTCTAGAGACATCGTTCAGCTACGGTGTCATTTTAATTCTTATGACGCTTTCTCCTCCCTTTTGCTTATTTTCCTTCGTCATCTTCCCAGTCATTGCTAGAGGGGTCAAATCTGCTGGGGGTCAGCAAGAATTTGGGGTCAATCAATGTCTGATGGGGGCAATCCATGATTGACATGACAACTTTTGGTCATGCAGTCGGAAATTTTTCCACTGAAGTTTTTCCTGTTATTTTATCCCAGAAGTATTGTTGATGACGTTTTCAGAAATAGATTTTCAGGAGGATTGGAAAAACGTTTTTTATAAAATCTTTATAAGTTGAAAGAATGGACAATGAAACGGACCGCCCTCGAAGTCGATTACACAATGCTTTTAGTGTAGGATTTTTGGCGTAAAGAATTAGTGAGGATTAGTTGAACAGGCTCTAAAAATTCCAACCCATGAGACGCATCGTATAGCAGGACATTATAGAAATGTAAAATGATACTTGCTTTCCACTTTTTAATTCACAAGCATTTCCAGAAAAAGAGACTATATATAGGTTGTGTTGTGATGTGATTACATAATTTACAACGGAGATATGAATTTCGAAAAAGTATAACGCAAAGTAGGTGTAAACACGTTTCCACGGCCTGGTGTTGTCTTAGCAGTAAGCCAAGTGCAATAAGCAGCTCCAAAAACGATAAGCAAAAAGAGTACTTACAAATTTTTTCAGAACATTATTGTTCAGAGAGCAAAATCCGAAAATAAGTGGTGGCAGCACACATTAAACTGAAATCTTGAGGTCAAACGCCAGTATGAAAATTTGATGATTGAGCGGGAATTACACACAAGTTTTACCTTTGCGTTTTTAGATCAAAAACGTGAATAAATACTGTAAACACTCAGAGATATTTTTTTCCTTAACGCTATTTTATTTGTGTCAAAACATAGTTCTTGATTTTGAGAAAGCATTGTGGAGCGAGAACTGTCATCAATTTGATTGGTCGCAAAAATTTATTGATTTTTTTTTAGTTTTCCTGGCAAATTTTGTGGCTTAGGCTTAGATTTAGGCATAGGCTTAGGCTTGGGCTAAGGCTTCGGCTTGAGAGGAAAGAGTAGACTACAATTTTTCGACCAATCAAATTCTTAATATGGTATAACATTTTTTGGCCAATCAAATTGATGACAGATTTCGCTCCGCAATGCTTTGTGGTTTTTGGCGCAATTAACGTTTTTTTCTCGAAGATTTTTTTCACATGAGAACCGGACCCAAAATTTTTTCCTCATTTTCCAAAAATTTGGAGTTCATAATCTAATGGGACTAGTAATAAAAGCCACATTCAGCATCAGAACTTTCAATTGGAAGCACTGTTCCAACCCTAATCACTGATTGAATAAGCTCATACTCCTGAAGATGCTGGTTGAAATAATGTTTTCAAAAGTATGTTGTCCCCGATTCTTGAAATGTGCAGGGATCAGTTGACACGATAATCTTCAATGTGTGACTATTCTGTGCGTATAATTAGTACATTCAAGTTGTTTTTTGTAAGTTGTAATTGAGAATTGATTTGTAGTGAGAGTAGTACACCCGCCCCTCTGCAAAAAAGCTGGGAGCAAAAAAAAAGGTCACGCCATATTTCAAGTACTACCCTTACAATTTCCGATTTTACCCCTACCTAAATTTCCGACCTTGGGGACCTCTGTTAGATGGGCAGTATCCAATGTTTGGTAAAACAATGTGAGATATAAACCCGATATTTAAAGCATTTTCATTTAAATCCATGCAGATATTTCTATAAAGCACACAAAATAACCCAGAAAAAGTAGCTGTAGTGACCATATAACATTGAATAAATGAACTTCTTATCATCCAAATTTTCGATGTTTCTTGGGCCGAGGCGCAAAAACGACGATTATTTTAAAAAAATTAAATTAATAATTCAACCGCAGCATCTTCCTATGTATAAAAGGAATGTTTCTTAACTCAAATGTCTAAACATATTAACTTGAAGATCAATATTCATTAAGATACTGCACTTCGAAAAAAAGTGTCCGATCTTTGGGTGTGTTCAATGTAACGTGTTTTACTCTATTTTAGAACTCTGGATATTGAATTTTTCCAGCTTTTATTTCCCAGACAGAAGGTTTGATTTCTCAGTAAATTTAATGAGTTTTCGGTCAGAAAAACTAAAATTCAAAAACTAGGCAAACCAGCGTACCCGTATCCAGGATTTTCAAAAAAGGGGAGATTTTCCAAAATTTTTTAGAATTTAATGAATAAAAAAAAATTTTTGCAGTAAAGACGACTTGTTTTCAGTTATGTGTGCTTGAATTGGTGCCTAAATTCTATGTTTGATGAAAAGTATGTAAATATAATAATTTAACTTGGGAATTGTGATGTAAAGTGCAATGATACTGCTGAAAATTTTATTCTAAAAAAATTTAGGAAGGAGAACTCCAGCCTCCCCCTCTAAATAAGGGCCTGCAAACAAGTAAGAATTTGGATCCTTCAACCGGCAAAAATTTCTAGCATTGTGTTACACTCAAAATGTTTTAATCACATGAAAGTCAAAATTTTCACGAAGATCACGAAAAGATTTTGGGAAAATGGCCGAGAAAAATTTAGTTTTCATCAAATTCGTCGAAAAACAATACAGGATCAAACATTTATCCATAATATGCTGATAATTAAAACCTATAAGCACTAACTGGAATGACATTTTTTAACCGCGCACTAAAATAATATAAAAAATTATAAATGAATTGAAACCCGGCGCAAAGCGCCGGAAATTTTTTTTTCATTTTAGAACGAATAAAAATGCATCTCCAGACAGAAAACCCTATGACCTAATCAAAAGAGCAGTCAGGCCTCAAGTTGCACTGTGCAACTTGCCAGAAAAAAATTGGTTGCACAGCCCGAAATTTGGTTGCTGTGTATTAAAAAATCCTGATGAAGAATATATTGGTGTTCCACTGTTTTTTCCCGCCGGCCTTTTTCCCAAATGGGTCAAAGAGGTCAAAATTTTTTCCCCATTTTCTTGAAGTCGTTTTTTTCGTTTAAAAGTGTTCATAGACGCTTTATTTATAGGTGTTTTTGAGATTTTTCAAACCTTCTTTTGGTGTTTTTAGAACTATTAATTCCTTAATATTGAGGGAAAAATTGAAATTTTCGGGTTTGAAGTTTAATTTACTGACATTGCGGAATAAATTTTCCAGCAAACTATCCAACAACATAATGACTTTGAATTACATGAAAAATCGACATACCCTATATAATGAAAAGTGACAGCCCAAAAAAGATGTTAATCTTTCCGGCGCCAGGCGCTGGAAAATTTTTTTTGTGTATTGACATTCTGCGACGCTGGAAAAAACAATTTTCCGAATATTTATTTCAAGAATAAGGTTCGAATTTTCTGTTCAAATGTCGTAATTTCTAGAACTTTATTCTTTGAAAAATTTAAAAACCAGTAATTTATTCGTAAACTTTCATGGATTTGGCCGTAAAAATATGAGTGAGAAGAGTAGAAATCTCCGAAAACTTTTTCCATGAAGCTTTTGAATTGATGTTACGTTAAAAAAGGGATAATCGCTTCATAAAGTTTAGATACTTGACGTATTGATCTCTCTCGAAAAATATGTGAATGGGAAAATGCGGATCTTCATTAAATTACAGCGATAATACGTCTAAGATGATTAAATTTGTATTATAAATTAAATAATATGTAAATGAAGACATGCTAAAAGCCGCGTCTAAGCTAGATAATACACAATAATGGAACTTCTAAAATATACCAAAATGTATCTTTTTTGTATCCAATCTCCAAAATTTTCTTCCCCAAACGGGGAAAGAGCCCGAAATTTTTTTTCCTTTCCCGAATTTTTTCCCCAAAAAGCACGATTTGGAGGAAAAAATTACAGTGCAATGTTCTACAGGAGCAGAGAAAGCATTTTGTTTTTAACGACAGAGTTGTCATGAATTTATCCGCTTTTAACATTTCTGCGGTTTCGATTAAAATTATCCAATTTTATTTAATTCTTATTCTTAGAAAAAAATTAGGATTTTAACTTTCTAAAACGCAGGAAAATGAACCTCCACAACGTTGAGAAATAAATTAAAATCAAACTTATGAAGTGTTATTTGTTTCTCATTCCTGTGAGGAGCGCCGGGAAATTTTTCGAGTTTTTATATTCTAAAACGCCTGAAAATAAATCCCTCCTACAGATATTCGTGGATAAAAGTTCTAAAATCACAGTCTAGAATGATATCTTCAATTTCCATCTTCAATAAACGCAAAAGTTCATGTTTCAAGCGTTTGAAAAATTCCAAGCATCTAGAGAAAAAATTGAGAGAATTGATGGAAAATCCCTATTTCGACGAAATACTGACTGTTAACGATTAGAAAATGAGAAGAGCTAAGTTGATCGATAGAAACTAATTGAGAATAAATTAGTAAGTGGAAGTAGATATTCTAACAGCCTAAATTTTGAGATTTTGACCTTTTAAAGTCCACTAAAACGTATCTTTTCGCTTTTGAATTCTCCATAATTTGTTCCAGAAAGATAACCGTACAGGGTTCATAGCAACCGGGAAAAGACCGGGAATTTCTCGAAAAATTCAAAATTTAATGAACGTTTTATCGTTTCACTATAATTTTATTGCTTCTATGCATTTTTTATATATATGACTTACCTGGTTTTGTTTTCGTTAATTTCATTTTGTGATTTCAACTTTCAAGTACCTTGTTTTTGACTGTCAATGGTCATTCGTTACTGTTGAAATTTTTAGGAATCTGGAAAGTCAAAAAGCTTCCCGTTTCTAAGATGCTTTCATTGATTGATTGAAAGCGGCGACTGTTACGAGACTGATTTGTACTATGCTCGAAGTCTTTGTTCGTATAGTAGTATGTATCTAGTTTTTTGATTCTTTTCTGCATCTCAAATTTTTATGCACCTGTTATACTGAAAAAATATGTTAAAACCTACCCGGAAAAAACGCTTTCACCTACCGGAAAAACGTGGAAAAGCCGAGAATTTTGTTTTTGGAAATCGCTGTGAACCCTGACCATACCCAAATTTTTTTCCTCGAAAGATCCCATTTGTGGAAAAAAACGGTGCACCATATCTGTAATTGAAGGGGAGGGGTTGGGGGGGGTACCCTCCAACTTGGTCAACCCTACCCAACCCCCCAAACTTGGAAAGATTGCCTTTTTTGGGAAAATTTTCGATTTTTTCCGACCCTTCCTCTTCCAAATTTTGGGTCTACCCCCCGAACTGATCTAACTTTTTGCAGGTATGTTTGGCACAAAAAATTTCGAATGACAAAAATTTTGAGCATTTGTGCCAATTAGCACAATTTTTTTTGGCTAGTCTAAGGCTAAATTTCCTTGATTTTTGTTCATTTTAGGAGCTGGCTAAAAGCGTAAAATTTTCTCGGTGCTAGGCGCCGAGTCAGTGAGTATGATATTAACTACTTTTATCTGTCTCGAACGCGAGTGAATTCTTTTCAAATAAGTACATTTGAATTATCGCAACAGAAATTGTTACTTTCCTCTGTTCATTCAGTGGTATTGGGAACTGAAAGTCTTCTTTTTGGTGTTTGATTCGAACAGAAAAATTGGAATTGTTGGCACAATTTTTCGGCGAAAAATTTACGCGACGCGACTTCCACAGTATCTGTAAATTAGACTTCAAAGTTCAAAATTTTAATTTTTTTCTCAATTTTAATGAATTAACGGCTTTCACTTTACACTTGTACAACCTTACACGTCAAAAAACTAGCCAGCCTGCGTTGTCTATATATACCCACCCATATGCCATATATACCTTAAACGTTAGAAAACGACGAAAATTCAAGGGTCGCTAAACTGCATATAAGTACCAATTTTCTCGTACATACTAACTTTTACAAATGAATTTTATGAGTTTTGGAGGAAAATGATATAAAGTCTGGCAAAACTACCATATTCAGCTTATAGCGCCGAATAACTTTTCATTCCGAGGCTTCTAAAATGTCGAAAAATGCATTTTTTTCAGCTTATTCTTCTGCAGTGGTGGATCCAGAAATGTTTTTCAGGGGGGCGGTGCTCAAAATTAAGTATTTTTCCAAAAAAAATCAAAAGTTTTTCAAATTTGCCTATAGGTATACAGAATTGGGGTGGGGCGGCCACCCCGCCCCCCCTAAATCCGCACTTGTTCTTTTGCAACCGTTGGCTATCAATCGTAATCACTGTGCTTTAGCACAAATAATCATAATAATGCTCGAAAAAAGATTGTTTCCAGGTGATTTAAGGTATGAAAATGCAGCTTGCAAAAAACTCAATGGCAGACATTCCATCTTTTAGTCGAAGATCGTTGCTTCCTGCCACTGTTTTTCTCCACTAAATCGGTGTTCAGTCGCTTATAATCACCATAGTGATTATCAGGAGAGAAATAATCAATATGATCGGCGGAAAAGTTGAAATCTCAGCTATTCTTTTAAAATCCTTAATTATTTATGTTCAGAGATGAAATAGAACGTCAAAGACGCAATAAAACAATTTAATGTTGATTGAGTAATGACACTAGACTTCCTAAGTCACGCTTGAGCCAAATTCAATTAAATAAAAACTTTCAAAAATTCGAGATTCTAATCTAGATGCTCCAGAATACATTATTTTTATCTTGATCATACATACATGCACATGAGGAAGTAGGTAGTGAACCCTCCTACCTTAGACCCAATACACCCCCTGGCCCGAAAAAAATCGCCTAACATCCCCTGAACTTTTTTGAAGACAGTTTTTTTCATTGTTTTTATGCATATTATGTATGATAAAAATCCTTGTGGTGCTTTTTGTTTTTTTGCTCACTCAGTCCCACAACCATCAATAAAAAGTGCGAGGACCCTCCCTTATGGAAAACTTGTGAATGTCTGATTTTTATGACCGAATTTTTTCCCGCATTGATGGAAAGTTTTATTTTTTCCACACTCTATCTAGTGATTATTAATTGCTTATTTTCCTTCTTCGCCCAGAAGTTCATATGAACTTTTTTACTTCTGGGGCATCAAATAACCATTTGTTCTTTATAGCCTGCTGTAACACGTAGCTCATAATGTAATTTGATTAATAATACTAAAGCCGCATTCAGCATCAGGACTTTCAGTTGTAAGCACTGTTCCAAGCCTTAGCAGGGATGGAATAAGCCCATACTGCTGCAGATGCTGGTTCAAATAATGTTTCCAAAAGTATGTTGTGTCCGATTCTTGAAATGTGCAGGAATCAGCTGGCTTGACAATCTTCAAAGTGTGACAATTCTGTACATATAATTAGTGCATTCAAGTTGCATGATTGGGAGCTGGAAAATGGAGTTGAAATAGTAAATGTTTTTTGACTAAAAAACATAAAGTAGGGGCATTATTCATTTTTGTAAGTTCCATGTGGTTAGACTACTACAACTCCCCCCTCCTCTGCAAAAAAGCTGGGAGCAAAAAAAAGGTCACGGTATATTTCAAGTACTACCCTTGAAATTTACGATTTTACCCCTACCTAAATGTTTGACCTTGGGGACCTCTGTCGAGTCCCGATACATCTCTAGTTCCTATAGCTAGCTCGTTTTAATCACTCATTTGATAGAAAATCTTAAAGAATCGCCATATGGCTAGCTCGACGATTTTCGGGGGCTTCTTATAGCATTCCCCCCAATTACATAATGGTCCAAAATAGGCACCTTAGAACCGTCACCTAAAGCATGTACCCTATTGTTGGAGCTTTCTCCCCAAAAGTCTTAGTGGCTCCGCTCAAACATCTTAGACCGGTGAACTTAGCTATATGTATTACATGGAAGGTGCCATGAGAAGAGAATCCCTCGTCGACAATATGGTGAGCATAGATGCGCATAGGGGAGGAGGAGAGCCCGGGGATTATCCCCGGGCTGGGCCTTAGGTCAGGGATTTACTGTCAGTCAATTTTGGCCAACCAGTCTTCAGCTGTACAATCAGTGGTTGCATACATGCACACGGTCAGGCGTCCCGGGGTATAGAATGACCAAAATTGGTCCTTTAGTAATTTTTTACAGAAATCAGGTATATAGTAATTTTTTAACTTTAAAATGGAATTTTATCGCCTTTTGTATCAATAATTACTCTACAAAGTTGTTTGCTGACATTAATCATAAACTGTGTTTTAAATTGATCTTGTTTTGTAATCTAATCTTTTTAAAGTGTTTTTTGCATTTTACTTCGCCAAGTTTTTGGCCTATAGTAAACTTCTGCCAAATTTTTTAGGGTGGGGTAAATCCATACCATGTCCGTTTTTTCTTTTCATAAAATTGGCTTACCCACCCAAATTGGCTTACCCACTTTTCTTAAAGTTGGCTTACCCAGACATTTTCCAAAATTTTGTCATTTTTCTCCCATTTCACTCGACCAGTAAGTCATTTTTACTGGGGTGGTGAAGTAATTTTCAAACTTAAGACCAGGGTACTCATATATATGCACGTGGGGGGTTTGACCACCAGCAGATTTTTATTGACCCCCCCCCCCCAGATTCTTGCTGACCCCCAGCAGATTTGACTCACCCAACAATGATCGAGAAGTTGACCAAGGAAAATGAGCAGAAGAGAAAGTCGTCATAAGAGTGGAAATGATGCTGTAGTTGAACAATTTTCCTGAACAAAGCATACTTGATTCCAAAGGAGTAACATTAAAACTTTAAAAAGTGCTGTCTTAGCAAATTATTTCACATATCTGACTAATATAGTTGTAAGAATATGCTGTTTGGATGTTAGAAGGCTTTTCTAAGACCTTTCTTTCCATCATCAGGAACGAAAAAAAATTTGTATTCCACCCCCTGTCCTGGTTGACCCCCTGCAGAATTTCTATGCTGTGCATGTATGATAATACCACGCCCATACTGGCGCGTGTACACACTGCGATTTTCACCGATCAATTGAAAATCGCGCTCGCCTTCCTGAATGCCGAAGTAAAAAGTATATCCTACTTCATGTAGGTGCTCGAAATGATGTAGGTGTAGGTTTTTAGGTGTACTCGTCGTTTATTTGGTTGTAATAAGGCATCCAATTGTGTTTCATTATTTTTACAGCAGTTAAGACTTCAGGAGGAAAAATTCAATGTACTGTTTAAATGTGCATGGGGTAGTACCGTTTCTCCATGATTTTCTCTCGTACTTAATCGCTTTGTATGTTTGTTGTTTATGCCCTTTCCACTTATGTTTAGCATGTTTGGCCCAATAAACATTCTATTTTCAAAAATTAATCTAAAAACTTTAACCCGCTGCGCTTATAGTTTTCTGTAGTGCCTGTGTTGATGGTTCTTTTTTAAGCTGCATTTCAGGAGAATTTGCTGCGAGAAACCTGGTGTTTGTTTTTAGTGCTTATTTACTTCGTTACGGACTATTTCGTCTCGTCTGAAAAACGTTTAGCTTTTTGGCTAAAATCTTTTCAATTTACGACACTATATTCAAGCTTTAATTACCGGTGAAAAAATTGTAATCATGGACGATATGATCGATTCCAACCGTCAGGAAGTAAATATATTTTAAATAAATTACGCGTTATGAATCAAATTTATCAGCTCTAGCTTTCGGTGCATTGTTATATCTGGCTCAAACTAGTTTTTGTGTTTAGTAGTTACTACGCATGACCTTTCCGCTTCTCTCTAAAGCATGGATTATTGCTTGAGTGTCCAATCTTTTATGGTACTAATTCGGTCAGCTACAACTCTCAACGTAATTCGAAAGACCTAAAACGTTTTTTGCATTGAACGTTTCGAATTCAAAAATTTTTAGTCATTCTTGTACCCTGTTAACTTAGAACTAGGGATTTGAGTCTGACGGATGGATATATCGGTGACTTGATGAATTCTAATTTTCGTTTGAAAGTCGTAAGTTTCACACAAAGATCTCTATGACAAACTGGAAAAAATTCGACTGCTCAGATTTGTAGGATAATCATTTTTTCTTATTTTCTGATCAAACAACGTGCATTTGCGTTATCTGAATCGACAAAACTCTACGACATTGTTGCCTTTATTCTTTTGCTAGTGAATAAACATTTTCGGTCTGGCTTTTCTTCCGGTGTCTATGATCGTTAGAAAATGGAATAACTAGTCAACCTACGCTTTATCAACACAGTTTGTTCTAAAAAACGTATTTAAACTAACGTGTGTCTGTGTTGATTTATGATCTTATCAAAAAAATTCATTTTCTATCCGCAAATAAGTTTAGACAATTGTTAATATCATCCCGTCGTTCTTAGTCTTTGTAGTATACTACCTACCTATGTCTTCTCGGTTTTTCATTTGTTAGCAATATGAGGCTTTGCCTATTCATTTTTCAGATGGCGTGTAGATATGGAGGAGTTTACTTTGAAAGAATGCTATCTTTGCAGCTTTCTAGAAATAAGAATAGTTGTTTTATGATTGCTCAAATTGCCGTAGGATATTCAGGAATTGTTATGGAATTAATTTCAAAAGAATATCAAAATAGCGTCCGAATTTCACTCAATTTTATTGACACAGATCCAACTGGAAGTTATATTTAAAGATGATCAGCGGACATCTTTTGACAACTGAGACAGTGACCGTTACACTTGTCTTTGCCATCAAGCCATTGGTTTTTCGTTTGACTCGTTTCCACTTTGATGGCTGATTTTTTGTTCAATTGAAATCATTCGAATCATATTTCATTTTTTTAGACGACAACAGTCTGACTGAGTATATAAAATCAGGCGGATGGTGCTGGTATTCTATCGCACCTGTTTTCCTTGATTGAACCGTACTACCGTATTAGAAGTGAACAATAATGGACTATTTATCGTAATTTTATCGGTCCTTAGGACAGGGTTTGTTCCAAACGCCTTCCGTGCGAAAATGGCCCAAAATTTTTTTCGCACACGAAAATTTGTTCCGTTTCAAGTTAAATTATTTGATAAATGAACGAAATGAGCGAATATTGTAGATTACCAAGAAAATCTTCGAACTGTCCCTTTTTCTGAGTCAACATTATTTTGGAATGATTGAGAAAAAAATAATTGCTGACATTTTTGCGATTAAAGCTGGAGATTTTTAGATTTCAAATTTCAATTGATTCAATTATTAGAATTTGATGTTTTAGAACGCTGGAAAATAGAAAATAATCATTTTTAACCCTTATCCTTAATAAAAGATTTGCATTTTCAGTTGAAAACATACATGCTCATAGTGGGTAGGGTGAGTCCCTTCCTGGACGCCCGCAGGGTCTGATAAAATCGTCAAACACTCCTGAACAGTTTTATTCAAAATCATAAAAAAAACCAAGAGTTTTTTTATGATTTTTGTGCATATTTTGTATGAAAAACATGCCTGTGGAACTTTCTTTTTTTTGCTATCTCTCTCGATAAAAATTCCCACATGTCTGGTTGAAAATCCCGTTCATCCTTTCCCAATAAAAAACTTTGGGTTCACAAAGTTCCCAAAACTTCATGTGAGAGGAAGAATTTATGAAGGTCAATAAAAAATATCAATTTCTAATCAAATCCAAACCGATTACTGAAGATTTTCGATTGATAATTGAAACGAGGAATTTTAAATCATAAAAACAGTTATTGTTCAATTTTTTCGGTGCGTAGCACTAGAGAATTTTCGAACACAGATGTTTACAAAATGTTAGAAAATGTATTCTAAGGATAACTTGTGATATTCTCGGGATCAGGCTTTTTTTCGTCAAAAATTTACAGGCCAAATGGCTCTTAGACCTAAATTTTTAGAAGCCAAACAGACATTTTTAGGGGCCATAAATAATCAATGCACACTTTTGATAAAAATTAATGCATTATATAATTCGTATAGTTTGATTGTATTTAATCCAAATTTACTTGTATCACAGATAGGGCAAATTTTTTGAATTTGCTTTTAAAACGGAACTCATCAAAAAAGTTTATTTTCAGTCAAAACACGACACGTTTATTCATTACGTTTCTTAGCAAAATCACCAGTTTTATATCGAGTTTCTTTAGCCCTTATTTTGTAAGCACTTCCGAAATCAAAATTATTACAATTGCTGTGGCATTTCTGCAAACGCATCAAGACGTCCAAATGTTCAGCTTGATTTGATGATCGATGAAAAATCTAATTTTGCTATTTGATTTCTTGATCGAGTAAGACCTTACTGTTGTTTGCGACCGAGTTTTCGTCTTTAATCTGTTCACCAGAGAAAAACCACGCTCAACGCCAGCGTTTGTTGCATTGAAACACAAAAATATCTCTGAAAAAACAGTTAAAAATAGTAGTAAATCGTTTATTGTTAAAGAGATCTTAAAAATAGAAACGCATTCATGTAAAGTTGCTTGATATATAATATAATTATAGCAAACAACTAAAATTCGGTTAAACTTCAGCTGAATTTTTTGGAGCCAAATTGGCTCCTTGAAGTAAAATTTTAGGAGCCATTTTCGAACTTTTAGGAGCCCAGGCTCCTAAAATGACTAAAAAAAAGCCTGCTCCGGATAGATTTTCTGTCGAAAAAATAAATATATGGAAAAATGCGGGAAATATCAACAAATTCATATTCACTGCGAAAATTCCAATTTTTACTGTATGTTCAAAGAAATTTACTCACTCTAGTATGAGATAAGACACTAAAGATTCGTTGAGGTAATAAAGAATAACTGAGAAATGAAACTAAACTTTTTTTTTGTATGTACTTTAGCATAATTTTTCGTCAATATCCCTAATAGTTGTCACTGTCGCCGGCGCGAAACGCCGGGAACATTTGAGATTTAGACTTTATGAAGTTTACCAAAATACATCTTTTCATCATTACCAGTTCTGTGCCGAGAACGTCCAAAAAATTTCCGCACAGTCAGAAAAAAGTATGCACTGTGCGGAAAAAACTTGCTTTAGGTACTACAAAAACTGTCAAAATCAACTTTCATTCTGACATCAGCACCATGTTTTGAAAGAATTACCTCCTTTTCAATCCACTGCATCGCCTGGTGTTTTGTTCACGAATCGTGAGAATGAATCCAAGTTTCACTATCTGTAACATTCATCACTAGTAATGTTAGGATTTTTGACAAATGAAGTACCGCGTGTGCAATGGTCGCGGAACGAGAGTCCCAAAACAGACTCGCGTTATAATCATAAATGAGCTCAAGAGCGTCTTATCATAGACATTTTAAATTGTCTGTAGTCTTGAAATAGCTCTAGAACATCTCCCATAAACGACTTAGTGTAGTTAAATCGTCACCTTCAAATGATCTTACACCTGCATCAGGAAGGTCATGCACTTTTTCATGGTGCTCACTGCTCAATGCGTGCATACTACATCAACTTTTGTCTTTTCTGCAGGAGTTATTAGTTAATGGCTTATTGCTCAATTTCCCAAATTTTTAATCATTTATTGATATTGCGAAATATTAATGTCAATAACAGTATCAAAAAACAATTATTTGTTATGGAACTGGGTATGGATACCTCTAATAAGAAAACAGAATAAATCCCTAAAAAATCGTTCTGAATTTCAATACAGTTATAAAGCCCATAGACGTATTGATCGACCCTTATATGAGACTTGTGTAAGGGTAAATGTTACAAAGATTTAGCCTAGTCTCACGAGGGAACGTTTCCCGGTGGAAGGTTTGAAATCACTTGTTATGATGCATTCGATAACCCAAAACGAGTTAAATAATCTTACACTAGTCGTTCTTTCAGTGAACCTTATTTACACTGCAATTTGCATTTATGTATATGCTTTAAAAATACCATTGTACGCTGATGCAAATTTTTTTGTAAATAAGACACACTGGGGAGCAGGGTTTTTTTTGCCGGAGGCAAATGAAAATTTTTTGGGGCAAACGAAATTGGTGTAGTCATTTGTACATGTACAAACGGCTTTTTCCCATTTAGAGAAGAAAATTTTGGGGATAAGGTAATATGCATTTTGGTGCGTTTTAGAAGTTCATAATCTCAAAATTTTCCGGCGCTTCGCGCCGGTTATAACTTCTATAATCATTATTATCAGACGGCCCCATGGGAAGGGGTATGAGGGGGGTATTACCCCTCCCTAAAGTCCTTAAAATTGATTACTGGTTGCCTAATTTTGAAACAAAATGGCGTGTTTAGTGCACATTTTAGCTACACTACCCTGGCAAATTCTCAATTTTACCCCAACCTGAAATATCTGACCTTGGGGACCTCTGATTATTATGTATTACCTAGTTCAGACGCAACTTTCAGAATGTCTACCTTCACCTATCATTTAATGTATAATAGTTTTCATCATCTCAAACGTATTATCTCATTTTTAGAGTCGTAATCTTCAATATTTTATCTTGATGTTTGATGAAGATTCGTAGTTCTTCCTTAAAACATTTTTTGAGGAAGATTAATACATCAAGTCTCTAAACTTTTCAAAGTGATTATTCCTTTCCTAGCATAAAATCAGTTCGAAAGCTTCATGGAAGTAGCCTTCGGAAATTTCTACTCTTCCACTCATCTTTTCGGCCAAGGTCATGAGAGTTAATGAATAAATTACTGTTTTCAAAATTTTTAAGATGATAAAATTCTAAAATTTACGACTTTTGAACGCTAAATTCGAATCTAATTATTGAAATAAATGTTTGGAAAATTATTTTTTCCAGCGTCGCCGAATGTTAATACACAAAAAATTTTTCCGGCGCTTCGCGCCCGAAGGATTGACGTCTTTTTTGAGCTTTCATTTCTCATCATAGGGGACTTATCCATCAATTTATCATCTAATGCAAACTCATTATGCTATTGGATAGTTTTCTACTAAATTTGTTCCACAATGCTTGTAAATTAGAATTGAAACTCGAAAATTTCAATTTTTTTCTAAATTTGAATGAATTAACGGCATTTTTTGAGTTATAAATAAAATTTGAAAATTACACTGATTTGGTTATTAGTCTTTGACCATGACATAGAGGAACACAGGTTACTTATTTTACGTATTTTTGCTATGTACTAATTGTACAAAGGAAATATCGGCTACCGTTTGTACAACGAAGCCCCGATGTCTGGGGGGGGGGTTGGGCGACTTTTTTGGGGCCGGGGGTCAGTAATTCCCAAAATTTTGGGGAAGGGGTCTCTCAAGGAAAAAAAATTTGATTTTTTCACGAAAAAAAGTCTGAAAATAGTTAAAAAATAGTGATTTTTCCCTAAAAAGATCGAAAAAATGTATTTATGGCGCGAAGCGCCAAGAAAATTCGCATTTTTTACCATTTTTCGTTCCGAAATTGACATTTTTAATCAAAAAATTGACATTTTCCAGTATTTTTCCGGCCAAAAGTATGGCAGTTCCTACGGCTACCATATGGCTAGCCATTGGATTGGAAAATCCTGGGGGGGGGGGGGGGGGGGCGGTTCGCCCAATGGCTAGCCATATGGTCGACGATTTCTGGGGGGGTTCCCATAGCACTTCCCCCCCCCAATCACATGTATAGGGTCATGTACAAAAAAAACCCTGCTGGGAAGAACTCATTATATAAAATACCTTAGCTCGCTTTGTGCCATCGAATGCATTATAACTTGTTCCATATTCCAATTTCTCTCGTCAGTTTTGAATCCTCGAAAGGCATCAGTCCATTGTTCTTATATATATATATATATTAATATATGTATATCTATAATATATATATTATATTAATATATGTATATCTATAATATATATATATATATATATATATATTATCTATAATATATATATATATATAATATACATAATATATATATATATATGTATATCACATGATTTTTTAACCTGCTTGTTTTTTCTCCAACTCTGTTCTACATGAAATAAAAACGCAATAGACTCAAGTTCATCTCATCATAATATTCATTTTTATGACATTTTCGATTTTTCTGATGCACGTTTTAGCGTTCAGTGTCCTAAAGAAGTAGATTTTTAGGCGTAGTCGTTCAGGGTATCTAGTTTTGTAGTTAATTAATGGTTGCATATTATTGTACCGACAGTATGTATCCGTTTATCGTCCTGCAGTTGTTTTTTCCATAATATGACCAAAACGGATGTAAAATCTTCAGTACCAGAAGGGTAAAGTCGTCTAGCGTATAATCTTGGTTTACAAACAATTTTGCTTTAAACATTGCATTGCAATCATAGGTGAAATTCCGCTCTTTTGAATTTGTTCTGTAATTCGTATATGTTTTCTTTTAAATTTGATATGAATGTCGACTTTTTTGATGTAACGCTTGCATTTTGTTAAAACTGCACTATCTTTAAGAGTCTTTCAATTCTATCTTTCTACAGATGACACGTCAACAGTCAGAACACTGAAAGATGCGACGTCTCGCGAATCGTTGGAAAGTTTGAATTATGAATTGAATAAATTGTTGCAGACGTCGACACCTCAAGAATCACCGGTGTGCAATTGTCCATTGTTCTATAGAAAATAGTCATGCAGATGAATGGGCTTATTGCGAAAAATTCTTTATTGATTAACCTATCCAAAGTTTTTGAATTGTTTCTACTTGTTAATTTAGTTCATTAATCCATATGTTAATTATTTAAGTATAAGTCTGGCAGAGGTCAGGATATACAGTATGATCCTGAAATTTTAAAATAATGGGCAAATTTTAAATTTTTCAGTATTGGGAACGAGAATTCCGCGGATTTCGCCGCTTATTCAAACGATTTTTAACGAGCAAACCGACTATCGCTTGGGACAAAATTCATACGTTACCAGAAGGCGCAGTAAGTCTCATATAGCTTATCAATTATTTTCGCTCAGGTAACTAGGAAAGTGCGTTTAAAAATACTGAATATACACACGTGCGTGCTAAAAATTAGTCATCGTAATTATTATAGATAAAGAATTATGCGAATTTAACGAAACCCGAAGACAGCATGATTAAAGAATTGTTGAATAAGTTGATCGTCGTCAAACTGAATGGTGGTCTCGGCACTAGTATGGGCTGTAAAGGACCGAAAAGCGTCATTCCCGTTCGGAGTGAGCTGACTTTCCTCGATTTGACAATGCAACAAATAGAGGTATTGGCTCAATGTTTACTGTATAATTTTCCGATGTTGAGGTTTGTTTTTCGTTAAATTTCGCCGTCAATGAAAGAATTGGCATTTCAAATGTAACCTCAAAATCGAAACAATCTTTTTTGTACAATAACAAACGTTTGCGTTTTTTTTTCAAATTCTCAAAATACAATGATTTTCTGGTCCTTATTTTCAGGCTCTCTAAAATCCGGAAATACCAAAAAATTTACGGCCATTCTCTCCAATCTGTATTTTATACGTATTCCATTCGGTACCCAGACATGCTTTACAAATACACCTTCAGACAACGTCATTTTTCTATGTCGAAATAATATCGGTGTTAGCAGGCCTGTAGCCAGGAATTTTTTCCACTCAATTTAGTGTAAAATTGACATTTCTGGCTTGACTTTTTCTCTGACAGAGAAAAATTTAACACTCGAAATATTCCGGGTCGATGATATGGCCCCTCAACACCCCCTGCCTACGACCGTGGGTGTTGGTTATGCCTTACTGTTTATATACCTGGTATTTATGGCCAGTACGATTTCAATTTTGAACAAAAATCAATGTTCAACTATAAAAATAGCTATAATCCAAACTTCTAGCAAAAATGAGAAGCTGCATCTTCTAATATCGTATGCTTTTCTGCGACGACATAGATTATGTTTTGTGCAAAATACAGGCCAAAATTATTGATTTGATTTTTTAGCGGAACGAAATTCGAACACTTCATGTTAACTAGCTGCAATACTGCGGGCTTTAAGGCGAGCCGTTTCTGAACCATGTGGTATATTTATTTTTCAGCATCTCAATAGAACTTATGATGTGGATGTGCCCTTAGTTCTTATGAATTCTTTCAATACGGACGACGATACAAAAAAGGTTCTGCGGAAATACAAGAATGTTCGGGTGAATGTTCACACCTTCACACAAAGCAGGTTAGTTATATTCTATCAACTGAGTTCTACGGAATTTTTTCGAGATATCAACTGTTGTATCGGTTGAGAATGAAAATGAAAAACTAAGATGTTTTGATTCATTCTATGAAAATTACAAAACGATCGAGGCAAAGATTTTTGCTCCAAAATAAACCAACACAAATGCAGATTTTCCATGTCATCAAATCTCAACCATCAAGGAAGTCAGCTATCTGAAACCTGCTTGAACAATTTTTTCGTTGTGGCTTCTTCTGCGGTCTTTAAATGTATCACTTGAAAACGAATTTTACGCTGTTGGTTTCTATTTTTTATAGTTGTCACTAATTTTGTAGATATCCTCGCATTAACAAGGAAACTCTGCTGCCATTGACGCATAATCTGAATTCGATCAATAATGAATAGTAAGAGTTTGTCATTTTATTACATACATCGCATTCTCACTTCTCATTCCCTGTCTTGGGTAGCTGGTATCCTCCTGGTCACGGAGATTTTTACGAATCTTTCCACCACTCGGGATTACTGAAAAAATTCATCGAACAAGGGCGCAATTACTGTTTCATATCGAATATCGATAATTTGGGAGCGCTTGTTGACATGAGTAAGTTGTAACTGATTATGTATATTCTAGGTTTACTGAGTTCAAAATAGGTTATCATGAAGATTTCTTATCAGTTAACGAAATAGTAAGCAGTACAAAGAGTCTAATGATATGTACCTGTTTAAAAACACCTTTTGAGCGTCCCTTCACTTTGGAGAACATATTGAGATCACAAAAAAATATTGGCATACTAGCAGGGCTTTTTTTTTGTACATTGTACATGACCCATTTGCACATGTATAAACGGCAGCCAATATTTCATTTGTACAATTTGTACAAAGCAAAAATAGGTATAAAAGTAACATGTGTTCCTCTACATCATCGCCAAAGACTAACAACCAAATCAGTGTAATTTTCAAATTTTATTTATAACTACGAAAAAAAATCATTAAAATTCAGCAAAAAATTGAAGTTTTAGAGTTTCAAGTCTAATTTACAAGCATTGTGGAACAAATTTTCTAGAAAACTATCTAACAGCATAATGAATTTGCATTAGATGATAAATCGATGGTTAAGTCCTCCATGATGACAAGTGAAAGCCCAAAAAAGATATTAGTGTTTCCGGCGGAAAGCGCCGGAAAAATTTTTCGTGTATTGACATTCGGCGACGCTGGAAAATCAATCTTCCAAACATTTATTTCAAGAATTATATTCGAATTCTGTGTTCAAAAGTCGCAATTTTTAAAATTTTATTATTTGAAAAATTTTAAAACCAGTAATTTATTCGTAAACTCTCATGAACTTGACCAAAAAGATTTGAGTGGAAGAGTAGAAATCTCCGAAAACTACTTCCATGAAGCTTCCGAATTGATTGTACGTTAAGAAAGGAATAATCACTTCAAAAAGTTTAGAGACTTGACGTATGGATCTTTCTCAAAAAATGTTTTAGGGAAAAACTATGAATCTTCATTAAGTATCAAGATAAAATATTGAAGATTACCACTTAAAACATGAGATAATATGTTTGAGATGACGAAAACTATTACGCATTAAATGATACGTGAAGGTAGACATTCTGAAAGCCGCTTCTGAGCTAGGTAATACATATTAATGATTATTAAAGTTATCAACGACGCGAAGCGCCGGAAAATTTTGAGATTATGGACTTCTAAAATGCACTAAAATGCATATTTTCTGTACCTTATTCCCGTTTGTACACGTACAAATGACAACCTCAATTTCGTTTGCCCCCAAAAATTTTCATTTGCCTCCGGCCAAAAAAACACTGCATACTAGACATGAATTTGAAAATCATGAAAAAATAGCATTTCGTATTATGGGTTAGATGAAATAAATTCAATGCACGCTTGTGCAGGTCATTAATTTTGTGGAATTATTTATTGGATAAGGTCTTTTTACAGATATTTTGAACTTCATGCACGAATCCGGTTCGGAATTCATTATGGAAGTGACTGACAAAACCCGTGCTGATGTAAAGGTGTGTAAGTTTTTGTTCGAAGGATAAGTTATCTCCAATTGTACCGCACTCATATTTTTCCATTTAGGGCGGCACTCTTATTCTTCACGAAGATCGTCTAACTTTACTCGAAATCGCTCAAGTCTCTAAAGACCATGAAGACGAATTCAAAAGCGTCAGCAAATTTAGGTATTATCTTTTGGCCATATGATTAAGAGGATATTATCTTTTAAATTTCTAATCCAAAATCTACAATTTTTGTAATGATGTATTTTAGAATCTTCAATACGAATAATTTATGGTGTAACTTGTCATCCGTTGCCAATTTAGTCGATAGTGATATGATGGAAATGGAAATAATCGTTAATCCCAAGGTTTTTTGTTTTTAAACGATTTTATATGTTGTTACATGTTTCTAATTTTTAGCATCTGGAAGAAGGAATCGAAATCGTTCAATTAGAAACAGCCGTCGGTGCCGCCATTAAAAATTTCAAAGGCGCTGTCGGTAATAATGTGATTTTTTTAATCAAGCATTTTCGATTCCGCTAATCTTTAATGTATATCTGTGTTTCAAAAAATTGAGATTTAATAGCTGCTTCGCTTTTGTTATCGGAGGTGATGCTCAGGAATTTTTTTCCGCACAGTGCGGATTTTTTTGGGATCGTGCGGAAAATTTTTAGAGAGTTTTCCGCACGGAACGTAAACTTTTTAATGTTTTTAGTGGTTTTTAATGGTGGTGCGGAAATTTTTTTGGCCGATTTCCGCAAGATGCGGAACGACCGGTGCGGAAAAAAACCCTGGCGATGCTTGTGGCATTCCTATCCGTGTCAAAATTTCATATCTTCGAAAATCTGCTGCTCTTTACACATAATGCTGAACTTGCGTTCAGAATAATCTTTTAGACTTTAAGAGGAGTAAACGGATTTTTAGGCGTCAATGTACCTCGATTTCGTTTCTTACCCGTCAAAAAGACTCAAGATTTATTGATGGTCATGTCCAATCTTTACGAAATGGAAAACGGGACTCTGACGTTGAGCTCGAAACGCAATTTCCCATCTTTACCACTAATAAAATTGGGCAGTCAGTTCGACAAAGTATGATATGACTACCATATGGCTAGCCATAGGATTGGAAAATCCTGGGGGCTCGCCCAATGGCCAGCCACATGGCCAACGATTTCTGGGGGTTCCTATATCACTTCCCCCCAATTACATGTATGACCCGAGAAGTTTTCGATATTAGTGATTTAGCTCTTCATTTTTCAAATCACGATGGTGAAAAACTGTTTTTTTTGTCGAAATTCGGCTCCTCAAAATTTTCCCTTTGAAACTTAATTTCTCCTTTTTGTATTCAAAATTTATATACTTATTTTTTGCCTATTTTTCTAGGTGAATGAATTTTTAAAACGATTCCGAGGAATGCCGGACATTCTTGAATTGGATCATTTAACTGTATCCGGTGACGTTACTTTTGGCAAGCACGTTTCCTTGAAAGTACAATTATTTTCTTTGTTTCAGCGTTTCGATTTTGTACTTCTCCTTTTGTAGGGAACCGTAATAATCATCGCTAATCACGGTGATCGGATCGACGTTCCACCGGGAGCTGTATTCGAAAACAAAATCGTTTCGGGCAATTTACGTATATTAGATCATTAGTTTCGTTTCTTTCGATAAGCTGCAGTTTTGAGTTTTTACGATATTTACGCATTCAAAAGAGTTATAGCTTAATTTTACTTGACGAGTTTCTTTTTGCCTAGAAATTTTCTCTAATTACCGTTAATAATGCATTTTACGCGGCCATACGATTTCTAACTTATTCTTTGGTCATACGAATTTATAGTCATTCATATTTGCGGATGTTTTTTTTATATCGATTGCGTTTTTGCAAATGAAGTTTTCTCATAAAAGTTTTCGTTCCCAATGTAATTGTGGCATGTGCGTGGATGTGTGATTGCTTTTCAATATTCAAATGACTCGTGTTTTGAACTCTGCGGCTTTGGTTCTAACTCATCGTTGGCATGAGCTCCGCTTATGTTGCTGTAACCTTGACGTGCCTGCCAGCGCTCTGAGGCGCGTGCCCCCAAGACAGCGATTTTCAAAACACCGAGGTCTGAGAACAGCGAGTAAGAAGTTCTATGCATTAGAGTAAACGCGCGCATTATTTTTGTAATAAATATGCAAATTAGGTTAATTAAAATCGTTGCATTTGGCCATTCAAGTTTCGCATGCCTCTGTGCTGCAGTTGCGATAGGTATGGACGAACGAACTATTCCAAAATCACAAAAAATATCTAAAACATTTTTGCAACACGCTTGAAAGGAAACAAAAATAAAAAATTATCAGAAGGATTCCCGATTAAAGTTGTTTTGTATGGAGCTTAATTGCAAAAAATTAAATTAATGAAATACAGAAACAAAATGAAATGAATAAAATAATTCAGCATTAAAGGCAGAACAAAAAACAAATAATATAAAAACGAAAAGTAAAATGATGCAATAAAAAGTAAGTAAAAAACAAAAGTACACAACCTGAGAAAATTAAACAAAGAAAACAAAAGAAGAATATAAAACATAGACCATGCGCCAAAACGCCTTCCCAGCTCAATCGCCATTTTCTTATTTTAAAAATAACTTTTTTTAAATCCGCTATTTTGACAACCTGTTCTGAGACTTCGCTGTTTGAGAATCGAACATATTGAGACTTCGATGTGTTGAGAATCGCTGCATTGAGTCTCGCTATTTTTTAGTTCCGCTGTTGTGTGTTTCGCAGAGTAGGGGTGAAACCCTCTGAGGCCTGATTAGTAATAGTTCAACTATAAATTGTTTTCGTACACGAAGTTTTTTCCCATGAATAGCATATTTAGGATGATACTGGGTAATCTTTACGCCTCATATGATATCCACACTGTTCCACTGCTTTGATCATTTCTTAACACAATTTGATTCCGTTGAGGAATGTCTATCCTAGTCTGAAATAGTTCTTTGCTAGCTGCAATAGAAACAACAATTTTCTTGCAACAATTTTCATCAAGTGCATGCTCTTTGGGAAGCTCTACTTCTAACCATAGTCGACGCGCAAACAACACCGCGTTTATATTTGAAATTCAAACAATTCTCAAACAGTGTTTGAAGCAGTCCCGTCGTTTGTGACTCCTTCTCGAAGTGTTTGTGGATTGTTTGAGGGCGCATTAACGAAAGAAAAACAATAGGCGCGTGTCAGGTTCAAAAAGGTTAATGAACGTGCGAGCTTGTTATGCAAATTCGTGCGATAGTGCCTTTATTGAAAAATATACACCAATTTATTGGGCAAATATATTTATACACAAATAGAGCGGGCCAACTTTGGGATACTGATGTTTTATGTGAAGATCCTGTCTATATCATACTGCATGTGCTTGAAGGAAAATACCTTTGCTATCCAATAATTCGAAGCGAAAAACTTACAATAAATTTTCAAACTGCAATCATTGATTTTACAGAGCAGCTGTTTATAGAAAAAATTCACAAAAATTCTGCTGCATCTACAATTTCGTCTGATAATATCTGTTGAAAATAAATGCAGAAGCTCTAAAAAAGTAAATGACATTTGAACATACATTACCAATTTCAAATGCACCTCGGCAGGTGCAAAATACAAGTGAAAAAATAAGAAATTCACTACTGTATACTCGCGAAAAATTCGCTCATAATAGTTTTTTATTTTCAAAAATGTCCTTTGTGCTCGGGGCACACTATTTTGAAAAATGTAAAATTTTGAGTGCGGGACAGAGTTGGGCCACTCCTGTTCTGGTACACTTTGCGTGGTGTGAACATCAAACCAGAACTGTACCTGCATAAGTAAAGTAATAAAATGCATGAAAGTGGTTTGGAACACATTCCCGTTCATTCAACTCTAGGGAATAATATTAGCACCAGTTTATTAGAAAATGCCCCAATGGGGCAGAAAAAAGAGTACACTTGCTTGGATAGTTGCCAAGCTGGAAAAAGGAGTGGACTAGGTTTTTGAGAACTTGGGTTAAAGCTGGAAAAAATTCACTTTTGTAATATTAGATTTTTTTCTTTTTCATTAAAAAATTTTTTACGTCCGTCGAAAAGTATATTCTGCAGCTGAGCGCATCAGCACACCTATCAAGCATTGATGTACATTGGCTGGGGGGTGTAAACCCTTCCACTGAGATTCTGGATACTCCTGGCTGGCTGCTTGAAAAAGTCAATTGACTCCCTGGACTATTTCAAAATCTAAAAATCTGTGAAAAAACAGTTTTAATTTTAAGAATTTGGTAACAATTAAAATTTGTTTTGAAAATCCATTTTTTGCTCTTGAACTTCCGCCTCCTCGAAAATTCTTTCCATGCATTTCTACTTCCAAGCATACATGTGCTACATGTGCAGCTCCAAAATTGGGGGGGAGGGTGGTTACAGAAAGGTTTTGGTTTTGATGAGAAAAAAATCCCACAAAGTTTACAAAAATTTTTTTCATACAGGAAAAGACTTCCAATTTAAAAACTGTGGATGTCACCCTCCACATATGTATACTTCCAACTGCACTGGACTATTTTACTTAATTTAGTGTCAACGGAAATCAACTGTGGTTGATGCATAAAATCCAACTCGGGCTTTTTTTAGAGAAAAAGCAACAGTGTGAACTGTGAAGTCTCTTTAGGGACTAGATCAATTGTGGCCAAGCATAAAAATTGTACAGATGAGGAAAAAATCTCAGATTCAAAATAAGATTTTCTGGAAACATTGCCCTACAAACATGGCATGTGACATATAATTCAATGCAGTGATCAAAAAATTGATCAAAAAGGTTAGTCAAAAACACATTAAGATTTCATGGCACAAAGCAGAAATAAGTTTGCCCATCACATTTACAGAGATAGAGTTGAGTAATTAGTGAATAGTGTTTCATATGTGGGTGCCTGGTACAATTTTTGTTTCATATAAAATCAAACATGGATCCATTTAGAGACATAATTTTTGCGATGATCATTGCGTCAAAGTAGTATGTGCCTGGCTGAATCAAGAACTTTTTAAAGACATTTTTGTATGATTTATCCTGTTGCCCTCGTTTGCAGGTAGTGCGCAATGCAGGGTTTTTCCGCACCGGTCGTTCCGCATCTTGCGGAAATCGGCCAGAAAAATTTCCGCACTACCATTATAAACCACTAAAAACATGAAAAGTTTCCGTTCCGTGCGGGTAAAGGGTCATTTATGTTTGCCTTTTTCGGCGGAGCGGAACGGAACGGAATGCAGTCGACACAACCGAACGAAAGGGAAATTTTCGTTTCGTTCGGTTCGGTTGAGGGTTACCGTCGGTCATTTTCTAGAAAATTACAGTTATCCTTTCTGATCGAAAGTGGATTTTCAAGTTGAACGTTTCAAGCTGTTGGCGATCCGTTCCGTCGAAAAGGCAAGTATAAATGACCCATGACTTCTCAAACATTTTCTGCACGACCCCAAAAAAGTCCGCACTGTGCGGAAAAAATTCCCTGGCGCAATGACTGTAACCAGGACCCATATCTACTAAAGGTTTAACCTCGAGCTCAAGATAATCTCGAACAAAAAAGCAACCACCTCAGTTTCAGTTGTTGCGCTGACATGTCAATGATATCAAGCGTTGGCTATAATTTCGATGTCATCAAAATTATCCCCATCTGAAGCTGTTGGGTTGCACTAATCTCTCAAATTTGAGCTTAAACCTTCATATTGGCTAATCCTAAGCCTGATGTGAGGATTGTTAGTTCTGCAAGAAAATGATCTTGATATTGTGATTAGCTGAAACTGAGGATTAGTGCTTCACACTTTGAAATCTTATGACCTGGGTACCCATTCTTCACAGTACTCATGTTACCCAGTTATTTTGCATACCCAATCTGAGTAACTATATTCAAGTACTTAAACATTGGAGTATATAAGTGTTTTACCCATGCAATATCTTGTTAGAAATTCGGGTAAGTACTCTGCGTTGATACCACTGCTTAATCTGATAGAGTGTGT